>JASTUX010000002.1:801496-1029152 GCA_031125595.1 Saccharomycopsis capsularis
AAAAGAGAATCCTGTTGAAGCTGGTTTGGAGTCTTCCTTCTTAGCTCCGAAAGAAAAACCGCTACCAGCAGGCTTACTTTCTTCTTTTTTTTCTTCAGCCTTAGGAGCACCAAACGAGAAGCCGCTACTAGCAGATTTGGTTTCTTCCTTTTTTTCTTCTGGCTTGGAGCCGCCAAAAGAGGAGGTACCAAAAGAGAATCCTGTTGAAGCTGGTTTGGAGTCTTCCTTCTTAGCTCCGAAAGAAAAACCGCTACCAGCAGGCTTACTCTCTTCTTTTTTTTCTTCTAACTTGGAGCCGCCAAAAGAGAAGGCAGCCGGCTTTGAATCATCCTTCTTAGCTCCAAAGGCAAAACCAGAAGCAGGGGTACTCGTGCCGCTGTTGCTAAAAAGTCCACCAGTTTTAGGCTCTTCTTTTTTTTGAGCATTACCAAACAATGATGATCCACCAGAGATAGATGAGGAGGCACCGCCAAAAGAAAATGATGGATTAGCGGCATTATTGCCGCTATCCTGCTTGGCTCCACCAAAGCTGAATCCAGACCCAGTGGTACCAGTGTCCTTATTACCAAAACTAAAGACCGGCTTATTTGTGGTGCTGGCATTGCCGCCAAACAGAAATGCATTGGCACTGGTGTTATTGCTGCTACCTTTGTCTCCGAATAATGATGGCTTTTTATTATTGTCGTTGCTGTTTCCAAATAAACCAGAGCCGTTTGGCTTCACCGGGGTGGAAAACAGTGGTTTGTCAGACATACTTGAAGTTATATTGAGTAGTCTTGCTGAATTGTAACAGTTTGCCTATAGTTTTCAATTTTTCAAATCACTACCTTCTTCCTATTAAGAATTATTAACTGAATCTCTTTGTTATTGCCTTTTGTGATTATCTACTATAAATGATGAGATTGTCACTTTAATAGTGCATTGGCTGACACAAGGTGTGATAAAAAAACAATTAATTTTCGAAATCGAACAGCAACTATCGCTTTAGCTGAACGTTTATTCTGTAATCAATAATACAATAAATCAAGCCTCGAATATGCTAATTGAACTGCTTGAATTTTCCACAAATTTACTCTGATTTAATTCTTGTTTGTTTTTTTTCTGTGCCTTAGAAAATTCAAAGTTATATCATGTGATACGTGCGCATAAACACTTATGTAATAATTTATATTTTTATACTATTACATGACAAAGCAATGGCAGTACTCAAGCTTATAATCTATTAAATTAACACAGAACACATCACACAAAATCATTTCCATATCTTCTTTTTAATATCGCGTAACCATCTTAATCTGTTTTTGTTCTTCAAAGCCATAAGTAGAATCACCAAATTGAGCAAGAATCCCGTAAAAATAACCTTGAACTTCCTGCTGGATGCCAAGGAGGACAAATTGTAGGCTACCAAAATATGCAAGTTTCTCAATAATGAGTTGTCTGCAGACAAATCAAGGCTTCTTTTTTCCAATGATGCGAATGAAGAGGTGTTGGCAGGGGTTTCTGGAGTGCTTGTGACTACAGCCTCGGTGCTTCTCAATTTGTGGTTCATGTTTATGTGCGGATGTCTGCGAGAAAACTTTTTGTATATCTGTTGCTTTCTCTCATTGACTAGCCTGTCAGCGTTATTAACTGTTGGGATATCTTGAGTTTCAGGTTTTGCGGCGCGCGTACCATTAGAGTTAATGTGATCACTTTTTGAGCTAGCGCTGTACTTTCCTGCTTGTTCTTTTGTTTCCTCTTTCGCCTCTGCTTGCTTCTGTCCCTGTTTCACTATCTCATATTTCTTATTCTCAAACAATTTTTTGCCTTGCTTGTACTTGTCTATCCATTGACTTCTATTAATAGCAGTGAACGGATTGGTTTCGATGAACTCGATGGTTTGCGTTCCACTTGAGCCTACTGATTCCTCACGCATATAACAGAGCTCGGTTACATAAAACTCAATCAAAGTCACTAAGGACGCAAGTTTGGAGACAGTGTAGTTTCTAAAATTCACTTCTTCCAATGCGCTTGTACTGTCGGTTGAGGCACTTTCATTGTTGAGAGTAAAGGTGACGACATCCAGGGACAATTGTATCACGTTTTCCTCGATTAAGTCGTTCCTCAATGTATTAAACTCGTAAAAGTTGATTTTCAAAAAATAATCCTCAATGTTAAAATTTATTTGCTCTAATGATGATGAGCCATCTAAACCAAATTTCAACTTGAGAGCGGACGGCAAGTACATTAAAATCGGATCGATACCGTAGATGCTGCTCTTAGCGTTACCAGTCTTGAGACTGTTTGAGACAGTAGAGTCGGTTGACGAATAAGCCAATTTCTGGCTACCAATGTTTATGAAGAAATAAGCAATGCTACGGAATATCTGATCATAGTTTTCAGAAAAGTTTGCGGCAATGCCTTGGAAGTCTTGTTGTTCGTCAGAGTTGTCTGGCTCGCTTTCAATGATTAGGACCTTCTCAACTAACGCAAAATATAGCTTGAATAGTTCTATCAAATGATACTTTACCGTTATATTGTGTACCACATCTGGCCTTATTAAGCCACTGAACAAATAGTCATTAAAGGCGTCCGTCAAAGTCAGGACGGCCTGCTTGTATTGTTTCCCAGTGATGGACCTGAGCAAACTGGACTTGACCTGTTCGGCTGAAGCGACGGAGATGTAAGTGTAATTTGTGTCACTGTTCGCTTTTTTATTGTTCATTGTAATGATAATTTTGAGAACCGCTTCGAGCACAGTGAGAGTTTTGGTTAGATTCGGAATGCTGATGACGTTGCCGGTGCCATCAATAGTAGATGACTCTTTGTCGTTCAAGCTGCCATAGTTGATACGGTAGCTTTTCTGTAGAAACGACGTTATACTGTCTATCATGTTTGATGAAATAATCCAGTAGGCAATGGGTATTGTGCATCTGTATGAGTGAGGTAGCTGAATAGTTTCGGCGAAATTGAATTGACAGTCAATTAGTCTTTAACAGAGGTGTGTGATCTCTTTTTTTATCTCCACTAAACCGCTTCCGCTTTGCCTTTTGGTATTCCGTGCGCATAAGATCCGTGTGGTAGGTATACGCTTTATTCTGCAGAGTATTGATACGGCCAGAATCACAACCTTTGCAGATTCATTTAAGAAAATGTTAATCATTTAAGAACTATTGCAATTGATTTTATGTAAAGACTTGTATAGAGTAAGCATTTCGGCTAATATTCAGTAAGCACAAATCTGCCCGGATAATTATTTGACTACCTTAGGCTGCAAATTTTCATTTAGTGGCTAAATGTCCCAATTTTAATGTCCTAATTTAACTATTGTTTCTTTTTAATGCTAGCTTATATCTGGCATACTTATTCAAAAAAGTTTATATTAATATCACCTATTGTAGGCTATAGTGTGTTGCTGTCCTACTACCACTGCTTGATTATAATCTCAGTGTAGTTCGTCACGGAAACACTGTAATAATATAAAATCCTTACAGCTCAATAGAAGGCATGGTTTCCACTTGAAAAGGGCAATTTTAAACAAAACCAAGAGGCTTAGGAGGTCAATGATGTTTGTATTGCCTAAACTTCTAGTGTCTACAAAGCTGGTAACTTTAAGGAAATGTTTTTCTTAAAGTTTGGTTCATATCTTTTTCAATCGACCCGTTTAAAGAGTAAACCGACTATCACCTCAACCACATAATTCATAATCTAATTAGCCAAACAGATGGCTCAAGTCTTGTATATTAACTGCTTCAGTCGAACTTTTGGGATTTGAAGATAAGGAAAGGGTTAATCTAATATATAATAAATCAATGTTTATTAGAGAATTCTCAAGACTAAAAATGCAGGCTTAGAATAAAAGATAAAATCAGAATAAAATATAGAGGTTAAAATTCTAGCTATATATAAAGCACAGTAAGAATTAAAAGAGGGCATGTTGAATTATTGCTGTGTATATTCGGATGTAATCCGGATTTCTAATTTGAGTAGGGTGCTTGAGATTTGGTTTCATATCTGGCCAATAACCAATCAGTCCTCTAGTTGATTATGGCCTGATACTGAGACAGCTTTCCCAATAGTCCAATAGAATTGCATTTTTTGATATTAAAGGGTAGAATCGCGTCAGCAGGGCTGCCTGGGATACCCTGGCATTTGTGGTAAATGAAGAATTTGGTTCAGAGACCTAAATCATTGGTACATAGACCAGAGTACGACGTACAACAGAATTTAATAATTGAGGAATATTATTACGCCTTCAAGCATATTAGTACATACTGCTCACCTTTGAAGACCTGTTACAATAAAAGAGTATCAAAAACCCGCCTACTTGGCAGAGTTGGTTGCCTCCTTAGTATAGAGGTTTAGTACGCCCCACTCGTACTACAGAAAGACATGGGGAGATCATCGGTTCAAATCCGATAGGAGGCAATTCTTTTTTGTTTTTTTTTCAAATTTTTTTCTGATTCTAGTATATGCGTGCAACAAATTTTGATGCCCTATGGGAATTTTTTTGTTCCTTGAGGTGTCTGGCTTTATTGGAATGCTGTTTAATGTTTTGGGTAGGAGCTGCTGGATGGTAGTGGCGAGTAAATGGAGGTGTTTGTTGGAGGTATGTGGCCGCACTTACTTGCGAAGGCCGAACATTGACGCAAAAATCGCAACTAGCAAAAAGTGCGACAAAGGGTTTGCTTTTCAGAGCTTACGGATGTGTTGATGCGTTGGCAGGGTCATTCAAGCTATGTGTTAGTCAGGTAGGAACACCAATAGTTGCTTGAATACTTCTCTATTTCTATAGTTTAGTTAGTTTTATGACGGAAACCGTCTAGAAGAGAGTTTGTTGGCATGCGTAACTTAGGAGGACTTGCATAGCACAAAAATAACGTCCGGATTTCTTTATGGCCGCTTCTACAAAAATACAGTTCGGCAAAAAAAAAAACAGTATTAGAGCTGGGATGTAGAGGTGACATGTAAACCATGCAAAATGTAGGTTTATAACGGAACAAAAAGGAGTTAAAAGCAATCATTTCTAAAAAAAGCAGATTTAAATAAAGGCAGATAATGAAATTGTAACACTGTGGTACTGAAAAAAGCTTATGATAAGTGGGTAGAAACGAAATGAGAAATTCAAGCTGAAGGCCCTCAAAGGGGTATGTGTACTTTGTTCATTTCATCGCTGTATTTAGAAACCCGCAAGGTTAAGATGCCATCCTTGTACCTCGACTCAATATCCCTTTCGTTGATTCTCGGGGCTGGGGGCAACGGGATATTGCGCTCAAACTTGCCTGTGGGCCGCTCCGAGACGCGCACATTGTTCTTGTAGTACTCCTCAGGGTACTTGCGGATCTGACCGTTGACGACAATCATGTACTTGTCAAAATCAAACACCACGTCGATCTCATCCTTGGACGCGCCCGGCACCGACAAGTTGATGACGTACTCCTCGGGAAACTCGAGGATATCAACCGGCGGCACGACGTCGAGCTTCTTGGACACGAGCTGCGCCGGGTCAATGGCGGAAAAGTCGTAGAGGAACTGCTTTCTGTATCTGGCGCGCTGTTTGAGCTCCTTTTTGAGAATATGTTTGGTGTCGTACTTGCGGAGCACGCGGTCAAAGACCTCATCGGCCTCATCGCGTTCCTTGTGCTTTGATGAGAGACTGGAGAGCGAGGAACGGCGGCTTGCGATGCGGTCCAACTCGCCGTCGAGCTCCTCGTCGCTGAGGGAGAGTTCAGAGAAGTCATCGTCGTCGTCGTCAGCTTCGCTACCGCGGTGCCGCTGCGTTTCGCCGGCGCGCCGCATCTGGATGCTCTGGAGCAACTGCGGGAGCCCCGGTGGCGGCTGCACCGGCTGGCCTGTCATATAGAGGTACATGTTGTATTGGGACTTTGGGTTCAAGCTCGAGAAGAGCACCTTGAGCTCGTCAGGCAACTGCACAAAGAACATCTTCATCTGGTGCTGGAAGAAGGAGGCAAAGAGGGTGCTGTCCTCAGCCGGCGGTTGGGCCAGTGACTGTGGAGGAAAGCTTTGTGGGGGAAAGCCCTGGGATGGGAAGCCATGGGCTTGTGGCTGTGATGGTTGGGTGTACCCGAACTGGCTTGGAAACAGACCGGGAAATTGGCCGATATATGGGTTTGGCACCTGTCCTGGTATTTGTCCAGGGAAAATGCTCTGACCAGGCATCTGTCCTGGAACCTGTTGACCAAAAGCCGGCTGTTGAGGAAACTGCTGCTGCTGCTGCTGCTGCTGCTGCTGAAAAAATCCAGCTTGAGCTTGAGCCCGAGCCTGAGCTTGCTGTTGTTGTTGTTGCTGCTGCTGCTGGAAAAACCTAGCCTGAGCCTGAGCTTGTGGGTTTGAGCTTTGGCCCGGAAACTCTGGTGCTGGTGTCTCTTGTGCAAACTCCAGCGGCATTGGGGATGACTGCGGGGCCCTGAAGCCAGAGTGACCGGAAACCTTTCTGCCCCACGAGCTGCGTGGCGTGCGACTAAAGTCCATGTGGGAAGGGCGGGATAGCTGGATAGAAGGGTGCTAGAGTGTGCAAGAAGCTATGCGGGTGGTCCTGTGTTTGGAACTCCTTGACGGTGTCCTGAGGGTATCTTGAAGCTATCTTAACGATCACGGACACTGCATCCGAAGGCTGTTTGTATATAGAAACGTCACTTGAAGCCAGACAAGGCACACTCCGAAGGGACAATTGAACAAAAGGCAGAGACAAAGAGAGATACAGAAACTTTAAAACAACAAGTGGTGGACATCCACCAACCCAACCATCCAAGTGCAAAAAGGAAACAGACCGCCTCGTCTAAGATACGCGTCTTTGAGGACGCGCTCATAGGCAAGAAAGGACATCCATACGCATAAGTATACATGTGAGCGTGATACATACATCACAACACAGGATATCTGACATATGCAGGATAACACACATAGGCACATACGCGAGCAGCAAACACAACATTGACGTTGAAGTGGAAATTCCGTTTATTCATTAAGAGACCGCGAGGCCAGAGTGTTCTTTGCAAGTAGGTAAATCGAATGAGCAGATGCTTTGCCAGAGGAGGGAAAGGAAAGGGATTAAGGAAAGAGAAATAAGAGAGGAAAAGAGAAGAAAAAAGACCAAAGGAGAATATAAAGCGCCAAAGCAACAAGCTAATGTATCAGTAGTTTTTTCTAGTTCTTTCTTGAATATTGACTAAACGCCCCCGCCGGCCTTGCGGGCCTCGATGTCCTCCTTGGAGCCCGCCACGAAGCGCGACGTGGCAAAGTGCCAGGCCATCTCGCTGCCGCTGGTCAAGTAGTCGGTGTTGCCGGTAAAGTCGACGGCCCACTTGCCATCGCAGAGCAGGTACGAGTCGAGGGAGCAGGTGCTGGCGTCTATGCGGGAGGTCTCGCCGTTGCCGCCATGGACGGGAAGGATGTACTCCTGCGGGCTGTTGTAGCCCAAGAGGGCCATGCCGAGGGCAATCTTGGTGGCGGCGTGGGAGACGAGGAGCACGGAGTCAATGTCGGGGAACTGCTGCTCGAACTTTGGAATGAAAAGGGCCCAGAACTGCTGGCAGCGGCGGAAGATGCCGCACTCGTCTTCACCTGCGGGCGAGGGCACGACGGTGTCCCAGCGCCATTCCGCGGACAAGTTCTTGAAGAAGGGTTGCAAGTCCGCCAAGCGGGGCGGCTCGGGGATGGGCCCGCGGAGGGGCTTGAACCACTCGCCGATGCCGCGCTCTAAGAAGATGGGGATGTTGAGGCGCTCGGCGGTGGGGTTCGCGGTCTCGACACAGCGGTAGTAGGGGCTGGAGAAGATGGCCTGGGGCTGGTGGAGTGTGTGGGTCTGGAAAAAGTCGGCGAGCTCGCGGGCCTGGTCGACGCCGTGGGGCGCGAGCGGCGGATCGCACTCGAACCCGGTGGGGTGGGCGACGTAGTACGGCAACCAGTCGGCACGGTAGCCGTGTCTGACGACGAAGATGTTCCGGAGGGTCATGGTGGTGCTGGTGCTGGTGCTGGACGACACGAGCAGGCGGCGGTGGCGGCAAACAGCAGGGCGGACGGCAGGCGATGAGAACAATATTTTGCCAGCCCTCAGCAACCCCGGCCCTGTTTTACTAGCCACACTCATGGGGGAAAAAGAAAAATGCGGGAAAAAGAGGGAGCGCACCGTACGCGTAGAGGGGAGAGAGAGGGAGAGAGAGAGAGAGAGAGGAAGGGAGAGCAGCCGCAGACAGTCACCACAGGCAGCAACAGCAGCAGCGGCACCAGCAGCCACAGGCGGCGACAGCACCCCGTGGTGCTTATATACGTGGTGGTCAGCTACGAGGCCGTCCGCGAGACTGGCTTCGTGCCTCGGAGCACCCGGCTGGGGGGGGGGGGTCTTCCTCCCTCCCTCCCAGCCAGTGATAGCGCGCCGCCATTTGCGCCGCCCGCGCTACAGTACGATGGTGTTCAGGACTGTGCTGGGCTGCCGTAGATTTGCTACCGCGCATGCCTGTCACAGCTCTGCTACTCCTACTACGTCTGTCTGCCATCTACTCTGTCCCAGGCGTTCTGGCTAACACCGCGGCGTTGAAGCCGGCAGCGCGGGCACGTGATACACACGCTTACGCAAGCATGGGGAGCAGCCAACATGAGCTGGGCGACACACACACTGGCGAGGGAGGGCACACAGTTTTCGTGCTATTGTTTGTCGCAAAAGAACCGTGTCTCCTGCAATTGCAAAGATTGCCGTCGCAAGCAACGCTGGTTTTGGTGGCAGAGGGTGGCAGTCACCGGAGAGCGTCCGGCGGAATACCGCCTAGCCACTGCCTAGCCCACCACCCAGCAGTATATACGCACTGATGGTGGCAGACCTGGGATGGAGAGAGCCCGTCTGGAGAGAACCTTGCCGGTGGGCGTGCACCAGGTGCTGCCTGCTGGCGCCGCGAGACGGCTATTGGTATATCCGTGTGTGTGGAGCATCACCAGGTGTGCGCCCCAGTGTGTGCGCGTCCATGTGACCCTGGCGCGCAAGCACCCATAAAACCCATTGGACCGCCATGTCCTTGTCTTCTTCTTCTTCCCGGCCACTTTTGCTCCTTCCCTCTTCTCTCTTGCTCCCCCCAGCTCAATTCACTTGATCACATCTCCCAAAGCACCCAGCTTGATCCTCCCGCAATCCGCGTACAATTCAACTCACTATTCTATTCCAAAATGGTATGTCACTCTGTTTCAGCAGCGTACGTTGCTTGCTTGTCCTGGTAGCGTGCCGGCCGAATACCCCCGGGAGAATCCCCGGGAGTACTCTCAGGAGCACTCCTGGGAGTATTCCCAATTGGTTCTTCGACACTGCTTGCTGGTTCTTCAATCGGCCTCCCAGAACACATACTAACTCCCTGCAGGCCAGAACTTTCTTCGTTGGTGGTAACTTCAAATTGAACGGCACCTTGGACTCCGTCAAGGCTATCGTCGACAGATTGAACGAGGCCAAGTTGGCCTCCAACACCGAGGTTGTCATTGCGCCACCAGCCCCATACTTGCACTGGGCCGTCCAGCACAACAAGAAGGCCCCACAGGTCGAGGTTGGCGCCCAGAACGCCTACGAGAAGGGCTCCGGCGCCTACACTGGCGAGCTCTCCGTCGAGTCCTTGAAGGACATTGGCGCCACCTGGGTCATCTTAGGCCACTCCGAGAGAAGAACCATCTTTAAGGAGTCTGACGACCTTGTCGCCGCCAAGACCAAGTTTGCCTTGGACAGCGGCGTCAAGGTTATCTTGTGTATCGGCGAGACCTTGGACGAGAGAAAGGCCAACATCACCGACAAGGTCAACGCTAGACAATTGGACGCCGTCTCCAAGATTGTCAAGGACTGGTCCAACGTCGTCGTTGCCTACGAGCCTGTCTGGGCCATTGGCACCGGCTTGGCCGCCACCCCAGAGGACGCCGAGGAGACTCACGTCCAGATCAGAAAGCACTTGGCAAACACCATTGGCGCCGACCAGGCTGAGAAGATTAGAATCTTGTACGGTGGCTCCGTCAACGGCAAGAACAGCTCTACTTTCAAGGACAAGGCCAATATTGACGGTTTCTTGGTCGGCGGCGCCTCCTTGAAGCCTGAATTTGTGGACATTATCAACTCCAGAGAATAAGCGGCTCGATAAGAGCTCGGTTATTCTCGGAATATACACAAAGATTCAAAAAATAAAAAAAATGTTTTTTAGTTGCCAGTACGCGGCCGGCAGTCCTATCAAGAGCACTGAGCTCTTGCTGGTCGGGCGCAGCCGCTGATGGTTTTGATGAATGTTAATTGCAATAACACGTTTTATGATTTAGTTGAGAAAATTGGTTCTCCCTTGTAGAAAACTGAGGCAAGCATCTAGTTAGGCATTCAAAATACCACGTTTTAATTGTGTCCAGCTGCACAATATGTGAAAGATATTGTCTGCGTTGGTACTCAGTAACCCAACGCTACCGTGGTGTCGCTTGTGTTATGGCGCGGTTGTTTTCATTTAACGAGTCAACCCACAGGCTTGGTAAAAAAAATGTCAACCCGCCTTTTACAATTTACAGCTAAATCCAGTTGAATTTACAGCAGATCATTTTACAAAGAGTCCCAGCACAAAAACAAAATACCAACGCACTTTGAAATACATCCCCCTCCAGTACGTTCAGGCGCCTTGGTTTAAATAGTAGTATCACATAACGGCCCAAAAGGTCGGACGAAAATCTGCCCTTCACACGATAAACCACAGCTTCAAAATTTTCAAAAACTCATTTTCAAATTATAGACTAGCCTTAATACTTGTTAATACTATATCCCCAAACCAGAGTTGAAACGTGGACAAAAGACACAGTCCTGCCAAGCATAACATCTTTCTCTCTCTAATGAATATAAATCAGAATTAAAAAGCTCTGAAAGTTTTTTTCCGCATTGTTTTAGCTCGGCCGAAGAAATTCAACTGTTGCATTTTTTTCATCATCAAAAGAGAGCACGTAGAAAGATGCTATGATCGGGACCAGTGTCACCGGACATAAGAAAGACATACTCATTGAATGTGTTCCGATATCATAAGAATGATGAACTAAACAGTAAAAAAAGACTTCTGTTGTTGTTTGCTAAAAAGAAGAAGGAAAAAGTATAAACCAAAAGTTGTAAAAATTTTCGTACACTGTGTAGTATTTATAGTAGAAAAAATGTTCGAGTACTATTTTTCCCGTTGCATGTATAGTGTTACCCCACCTATAAAGAAGGATGAAAGGCTGCCGTGCTCTTAGATAATATTGTGCGTCGCAATGGAGACAAAACAAACAGTAATCAGAGTTGTTTGGGATTGCATGTATTTTCAACATCTCCAGTGTTAATCTGACACTGGGGAGTACAATTGCCCATGGATAATACAAATACTACTCTCTTAGCCCCAAGAAAGGTTTAATCCTAAGGAAGCTCATTAAATACATAGTCACACAGTACCCATGGAGACACCACGCAAGACTAAGCTCGAGCCAAGCAATGGGGACGTTATATTCCTCTCTGCGGCAAAAAAGAAGGAAGGCGTGATAAATATTCCCTCCAAGGAGCCCTCTCCATCACCCAAAAAGGCGCCAGCGTCGCCAAACATTACAACAAGAGCCCTTTCTCCCAAACCCTCCATACCGCCGCCCGATGAAGATATCGGCCTCAGGTCTTCAGCGCTCCGAAGAGGGATCATCAAGATTGACCCTGTCACGGGAAAGGTATCGCCGTTGAAGTCGTCCCCCGGAAGATCAGGCGCACATTACGACTTTGACCGCATTGCGAGAAGAAAAGCCATGATGACGGCTAACGCAAAGTTTAATCCTTTGGACAAAGATCTTGAGGACTTGTCGGACGACGAGGTGGCCTTTGCGGAGAAGATCATTAGGGAGTCGCTTACAGAGACGCCGCCCAAGCGGACTCCCTCGCCTTCCAAGAAGCTACTCAACCTATACAGCAACAGCAAGAACAACAACTACTTTGAGAGCGTAGATGGGGAGGCGTTCACGGAAACGCCGGTGCCGTCACCTATAGAGGAGAAGAAGATCATCAAGAAGTACGGCCGATCCAATAATCTTTTGCAGTCTGTTCAGACGCTATTTTCAGACGGCCCAGAAGGCTACTTTGAGCAGCATAAATTCAAAGGGAAACCGTCGGGGAACACAATGGCCGAGGTCCCGCAGCTCAGCTACGAGGATTTTTCGCAGTTGTTCCGTCTCAGTGACTTGTTGTACTATAACGAAAGAACCACCTTGAAGAACAACTACCGAAAGATGTTCACGCAGTTTTATTTTGAGTTGTCCCAGGGTTTCAACTTGTGCTTTTACGGCGTGGGGTCCAAAAGACGGATACTACAGCAGTTTGTCGACAGCTTTTTGCTCAATGTGATAGACTGCCCCGTGATGGTCGTCAACGGCTACAATCCTGCTACAAGCATGCGGGCCGTCGTCACCCAGCTTATTAATCTTCTTGTGCTGCAGAAGAAGACTGCCAGAGGCAAGGCTAAGCAGGGGGTAAAGTTCCCCAATACGCCTCAGGAGGCAGTGCCGCTTTTGGTCCGGTACATGGAAAAGCAAAAGGACCAGAGCTTGAGGTTGGTGGTGCTCATACACAACATTGACGGCGAGTTTTTGAAAAGCGAGCGCGCCCAAATGCTCTTGGCGCAGATTGCGTCTCTCAAACAGGTCTGGATAGTCACGTCGGTCGACCATATCAACGCTCCGTTATTGTGGGACTCCGCCAAAGCATTGCTTTTCAACTTTGCGTACCACGACATTACCACATATGACTCCTATTTCGTCGAGAACGGGTTCAGGGACGTTCTCTCCGTGGGCAGATCCAGCAAGCATGCGGGGGCCAAGGGCGCAAAGTATGTGCTATCCAGTTTGACCCAGAACGCAAGAAACTTGTATAGGATCCTTGTCTCCAGCCAGCTCCAGGCCTTGGAGGAAGATATAGACCCAAAGGTTGACCGGTCCAAGTTGGTTGGGTCCGTGAAGAACGGTATCGAGTTCAAACAGTTGTATAACTTGTGTATGGAGGAGTTCATCGCGACGAATGAGTTCACGTTTAGAATCATGCTTAGGGAGTTTATTGAGCACGAGATGGCGGATATCTCGAGAAAGAGCTCGGGCTCGGAGATTGTGTTTGTGCCGTTAACGGTGGAAGAATTGGAGCAGTTGCTTATGGACGAGTTACTTGAGTAAGGTGGGAAAGCATTTATCACTATTAATAATAATAATAATAAAATTGATCACGTAAGTGCTACTTAATGTCTTTTACAAGTTTGATTTCAAAGAAAAAAAGATAAATTAGATCGTTAACCAGATGTTGGTGCAGCAAAATGAAAAGATTATTCGTCAAAAGAAAAAAAAAACAAGTTAAAATACATTCAAAAAGGTATAATACATGACAGCAGAAGCTAGAGCGATATAACTTAGTCCACGACCATATCGTTGATACCCAAATCTTCGTTTTCTTGGTCCGTTCTCTCATAGTCTTTAGTGGCCATGTTTGGATCATCATCTGGAGCGTAGATGTTTTGAATGTAACTGGCGGCAAGCGGGTCCTCCATCATTACCGTGAACACAACCTTGCCCGCGAGAGCCTCCTTCAACTTGGCGAAAAAGGCCAACCAGCTGTTCTTGGTCTTCTCGTCCATGGAGTCGGATGTCTGCGTAAAGACACGCTCGTGCAACTCATCGTGCACCTGCTTCAATAAGCCTTCAAGGGTGGTGAATCTGCCACCCAAGGTGCCTGGCGTCAAGTCCAAGCTCAACTCAGGGATGACAAAGTGGCACGTCTCCGACTTCAAGACGTCTCTCTTCAAATCCTCAGGGTCGTCGCATTTCAATACGGTTCTTCTGCCCTTCTCTGGGATTGCGCCGCCGGTCTTCACTTCGTTGGATTTGTATCCGCACTTATCGCATACTGTGCTCATGATGATCACCTCCTTGAAGTGTGGGATGTTGACGGTCTTCATGTGTGTCTCGCATGGCGCGTAGCAGGTTGGGCAAGTGGCGCTGAAGGTCTGCACCTCGTTGGCATAGTTTTCAATCTCGGTAGCGTCGGAAGCAAACCCGGTAGCGAGCGGCTTTGGGCCGGAGGACCGCTCCTGCTCCAACTCTCTCTTGACCTCAGCATATCTCTCCTCGCTGATCAAGCCGAGCTGGAGGTTCTGTTCTGGGGTTCTGAAGTACTCGACCTTGGCCCACTTGTGAGAGGCTTCACCTGGGACAAACTCAATCCAGGAGTTACCGGCTGGATCGTCCACCACGACCGTTAATGGCAAAGTGCCCTCATCGCCGTTGAGGTAGCTTCTCACCTTCTTGATGTAAGCGTCAATCTTCTCGTATATTTCAGGCTGGATTTCTTTTCTCTTTGGTTGGTCGGATTCCAAGTCTTCAATCATTTCAGCCAACAAGCCTTCAACGGTGATGAACTGGCCCTTCTTTGGCGGGATCTCGGTGTCGATCTCGATAAACTTGCAGCTGGCAGTCTCGGACTTGACCACCTGTCTGTTGAAGTCTTCTTTCTTCTCGATTTTCAAAATGTACTTGCTTCCTTTATCCTGAATTTGCGCGGCGGACTGGATTTCAGAGTTCTTGAATCCACAGTGCGGACACTCAAATGACATCAAGATGATCTCTTTAAAGAATGGAATCTTCGTGAGCAACATTCTGGTGACACCATTCTTGTGACAGTTCATACATAAAGACTGAACCTCCTGGACTGGACGCCCTTCGACGTCTTCCGCACCGGTTTGGACGACACCCGTATTCACTTCTTCGTTTTGGTGGGCCTTTTCGTCTCCAAAGGCCTCGACTCTCTCGCCGACTGGAGCAAAAAACTCTTCTTTCTTTTGTTCTGGGGTATTACCGGACGACATTATTTCTTAACAATTGACTTGCGAATAAGTAAAACAATAGTTGCTGGTAATATGTGCTGTGATATGCTTATAAATTGTTCTTATCAATGCTTTTGGATTTTTTCTAGCAGAGGGCGATGGGCGGTGACTAAAAAATTTTTTTCTATTGTTTTTATATGTGGAGCTGACTGGCACAGAATCTTGCAGAAGCCGCCCGCTCCTTCCAGAATGTCTTTCTTTTTGCCTCTTTGGCGCATGGAGCTTTTCTCTGGAACCTCCTAGAAGGGTCTCGGCCGCGCCCTACCAAAATACTTGCCATAGTATCGTGATTTTAACTTAGAACCCTTCTTGATGCTCCGCCGCAAGTCATCCAAGGTCCTGAATGTGAATAAGCCCTTCAAGCCTCCCAGAGTCGCTGGCGCCTCGGGGAGGCCTCCAGCCCCAGAACGCGTCGGCCTCACTGGTGAAATCTCAAGTGCCTACACCGATGAGGCTGCAAAACAGGAACCGCAAACTGGCAGCGATAAAGTGCAAGTAAACCCACAGCCATCCTTGGGTGCAAAGAGGCTAGCCCAAAGGGCACTTTCTACTGCTAATACGTATAAGCGCCCGCGGGCCAGTGTGACCCTCCAGCCGCACGATGAGCTCAGCAGTAGCGGCAGCAGCGAGCTGAAAACTCAGTATGACCCGGAGTACTCCACAAGATACTTTATGATCCTATACAGAAAGAAAACCATGAAGAAGAACAAAACGTGGGACGGGGATGGTGTGATGGTTTTGAACAACAACCATCTCAGCTTGAAGAAGGAGAACGACGGAAAGCTGTTTCTGGACCTTATTAATGGCATAAAGAAGAATGTGAATATCGAGGAGGTCATCAGTATCGGCCAGTACGAAGTTGAAGTCGACTACGAGGTGACACTGCCCCTGGAGTTGGAAAAATTGAAGCAGAGGTTGGGCAAATCGCAGTTGCTGTCGGATTCAGTAGCTTCAAAGAGTGTGATAATGGACGACGAACCGGGTCCAATTCCTGTGACTATAAAAAGCACACACTTCAAGCCTATGCTAGTGTCTCAACCGTTCAAACCCATGCTCTACAAAGATGAGGGCAAAAACCAAGCAATTCAAAAGGCTGAGTCCAAGTATTTTGTTAGTAACAGGCAACACAAAAGGACTGCAGCTTTTATCATCCAACCAGATTCGTTAGTTATGGACAAAGTCTCTGGAGGCGCTGATGAGATTGTCGACGTCGTGGTAGATCCGATACTTTCAAGACAGCTTCGGCCCCACCAAAGGGAAGGTGTCAAGTTTTTATACAATAGTGTCATGGGCATAAACAGTAAAAGTTTAAAAGGAGCTTTGCTAGCTGATCAGATGGGTCTTGGTAAAACTCTCATGACCATTACCTTAATATGGACATTACTTAGGCAGAGTCCCTATATCAACCAGTCTAGTGTTGCCAAGAAAGTCTTAGTTATTGCGCCAGTCACATTGATCGGGAACTGGAAGAAAGAGTTCAAAAAGTGGTTGAATTTGAATAGAATTGGAATTCTTACCGTTGGGTCAAAGCAAAATTCACAAAACGATATAATGAATATCAAAATGTTTGGACAGACACGAGTGCATCAGGTTTTGCTTTTAGGGTATGAGAAGCTAGTGACGCTCAGAGAGCTTTTGATTAAATGCAGGATAAAGTTTGATTTGCTTGTATGTGATGAAGGGCACAGGTTGAAAAGCGGCTCGAGTAAAGCATTGCAAGTGTTGAACTCTTTGAATATCGAAAGAAAAGTTTTGTTATCAGGAACGCCGATTCAGAATGATTTAGAAGAGTTTTACACGTTGATCAATTTTATCAATCCTGGAATTCTTGGCTCGTATGCTGATTTTCAAAAAGATTATATGAAACCGATTTTGCGCTCTAGAGAAACCAATTGTTACAACAAGGAGATTCTTAAAATTGGAAACGAAAAGTCTGAAAAGCTAATCCAGGTGACAAAATCATTTATATTGAGAAGAACAAATGAAATATTGAACAAGTTTTTACCGCCAAGGACAGACTTACTAATTTTTGTGAGGCCAACTAGAGTTCAAGTTAAATTGTTTCAAGAGATTATTACTTCAAAACAGTTTATAAACTTTGAGGATTCAATGGTATATTCAACTCAGAGAAAAAATGTGCAAGTTGAGAGTTTGGCCATGATTAACTTGTTTAAGAAAATTTGCAACTCACCAAGTCTTGTCCAAAACGACAATATGTTCAATAAGCTTCTACTGGCTAAGCTAGACCTTGGCATCAGTGATAAGAAAACAGATATGAAATGGTGGGACGTTGCAAAACGCAGTTCTGTCAATACTAGTAGCAAACTCAGGTTTCTAATGAGGTTGTTGAATGACATCAAAAGAAACACGGATGAAAAAGTAGTGGTAATTTCCAACTACACAAAGACTTTAGACTTGATTGAGGGCTTTGTTAAGGTCAATAATATGACAACGTGCAGATTAGATGGGTCCATCGCCAGTAATAAAAGGGACGCTATAATCAATGGCTTTAACGATTCGTCGCAAGATGCCAACTTTATCTTTTTGCTAAGTTCCAAGTCTGGCGGTGTCGGCCTAAACTTGGTTGGCGCCTCCAGGTTGGTTTTGTTCGATAATGACTGGAACCCCTCAGTTGATCTTCAAGCGATGGCGAGAATCCACAGAGACGGCCAAAAGAGGCCAACGTTCATATACAGACTCATGACCACTGGCTGCATAGACGAGAAGATTCTCCAGCGACAGCTCATGAAGATTAACCTCAGCAACAAGTTCCTCGACGACCAAGTCAACTCAAAGGACGATATATTTGACTACGACGACTTGAGGGAGTTGTTCAAGTTGGAGCTTGACACCAAGTGCCACACGCACGACTTAGTAGAGTGCGACTGTGACGGGACGGGCCTTGTCGAACTTGATGACGAGCTTTCGAGCAATTCTGATAAGGAAAATCAGGAAAGCAATGACGCCAAGGACGACGGAAAGATAGGCTGGGTGTCTGCCAAAGCGATGAGAAGTATCCAGGAAGAGAACTTAAGTCAAGAGGGCAAAGCGAAAGGAAAAAAAATTAAAGGGTGCTTGGAAGGGTACAGTCACATGGACCCTGGATCTATTATCTCAGGCACATTGGAGAGTTGTGGCGATTCAATGATTGACAATATTCTCACGGATAACCTATCTGATAATAAGGTTTCGTACATTTTTGCCAAGGTCAGTAAGTGATTGTCAGATATGGTGCTGGTCTCATATCATCGATCTTTATAGACATGCATTAATTTATTCCCAAATAGGAGCATTTTTTACATTGCATTCTGCTACTTAAACCAGACCAAAATTAATATATTCATTGTAGATATAAGATTAGTGTAAAAACAGAAACTTAAGCAAACCACTGACAAAAAAACAAAGCATGCTAGTATTATTAAATAAAAACAAAATAACTTTTTCCAACACAGATCACAACTTTGAGACGCCCTTCTTGGCAACATACTCATCGGCCAACTTGACGACATCGGCAGCGGTACCGTAGGAGGACTGGTATCCTGATCCACCGGCGCCGTAGTTGTGGATAATGTTTCCCTCCCTCTCGAGCCTGATGCCGCCCTTTCTGCCAGGGCGGAACGCGACATACTGGGTCACCACGTCCAACTCCGGCTTGTTTCCCGGGAACTTAGTACTGTCTGTGAGCTCCGGCACGTACTTTTTTGCTCTCGCGAGGATGCGTTCCGTAAGTTTCGGGTCCACGGTGGTGTCGAGATTGTCGACAGGCAAATAGAGGCCCCCGACAATACAGCCGCCCTCCTTGCGCGGGAAGATGTAGAAGACTTCGCCGTCGATTTCTTTCTTGCCGGAGGGTGGGAGCTCCTCGATGACGTGTTGCGCTGAGAGCGAGTTCGTCAAGATGATAATCTGGCCCTTGACGGGGTACACGTCTCTGTCCTCGACGCCCTTGAGGGTGCGGGCACGGAGCCCTGTGGCGTTGACGATCAAGTCCGGCTTCGTGTGGGAGTGGTGCAACTTGTTGGCGTCATTGATGTGGGCAATGTCTGCGCGCTTCACGGTGCCGCCGTGCTCGAGAACCTTGCGGTAGAGGAACGAGAGGTAGTGCGGCGTCGTGATCGTGACGGTCGCGAACCGGAATCCCTTGACAAGGTCTTTATCCGGGAACAGCGTGTTCTCTGGCGTGAGCTCCTGGAAGTCCTTGACCAAGTAGCGGAACCACGGATAGTGGTATGCGTCGGCGTGGGCGCGGTCGACGTAGTAGTTTAACGGCACCTCGTGGATCCCGGCGGTGGGCTCCTCTTTGGCGAGGCGGAGGAACTCGTAGTAGGCCGGCTTGTCCCAGTCCTGGATGCGGGCCTCATTGTGGATGGCGAAGGACATCCACTGGGCGCCGGCGAACGGACTGGTATAGAACTTATTGAGGTCGCCGGGAATGTGGGTTCCGATAACAGAGACGTCGTAGCCGGCTTTGAGAAGCAAAAGGGCCGAAGTTAAGCCAGTGACACCGGCGCTAGAGGCGTTAGTTGTGGTTTCAACATCTGGCCACAGCGATGGGGGTCGGTAGGCTGACTCGAAATGAGAACTTAAAGTCGATAAAGAAAGACATACCCGACAACGACAACTTTAGCTTTATGTTCTGGCATTTCAGAGTGTCGGACTGAGATTGCAAATTTGAAATTATAGTTTTTGCTCGAGAATTTTACGAGTCTGGTTGCCTTGACTATTGGTGAGATATCTTCTTATTGAGTTCCTGACCTGACAGTTCAAAAAGTGCAGACAGGGTATCAAGCAATAACGACAGCGGGTTTCCTCAAATAAATACTCTGAATTTTAGGACCCACAATGCGGGCCCACAATGCGAGCTCCCAAGACGCCCGACGAGATAGGACCAAAGCACAACGCTGTCTCTTTTCCCGGAACAAGCGTGGGAGCGGTGCACCGCGCTATCTCGCGATATCGAGTGGCCAATCAGGGCCCGCAGTGTGCTTATCGGGACACGGTCACCAATACTATATGCATCATCACACCATACCTGCATATTCCTACGACTGAGGGCCGATTCCGCTTTCAAGGAAGAGCAGAGCCATTACGGGGTTTGAGGTACTTGAGTTACAATCTGTAAGTCTGTGTTGCTACTCTGGGGTTTGTCGGTGCCATGCCAGAATAATTCCTCAATTACTGAACCTTATTGTCCCACTCGATGAACAGACTACTCCAGTAGTAAAAAAAAAAGGCATCTCTAGCATAACAAGATGTTGCATTATCAAATGACTATGAAAAGCCCCTTTTATTTTTTGGATGCCGGGTTTCTCGGTTATCCTGAAAGAAACAACTTGCACGGCTGACTTTTTTGCCACCCTGCGATGCATCGTCTTTACGGTAGCTGGAAGGGGGCATGCAATTAGGCTTTTTTTCTCTATCAGAGTGACTTCAAGCGACATGTCAACACCCCTCAAAGTGTCGTGGGTGTCCCAAGCATGTGCGACGAGAGCATGTTGGCTGGAGACGCCATAAGCCTGCAGAAGTTTGAGCGTTAAAAAGGGTACGAGATATGATGTAATACGGGCCTCAAGATTAAGTCATGGGAGCTGGTATAACCTTGGCCACCTGGACGTTCCAGGTTACGGCGCTTCTGAGGAATAATCGCCATAACAAAAGATTCAACGAGCATCTTGCGACATGATCCGGCCGGAACGACTTCTCCGCGTGCGGCAGGCCGGAACGGGTGCAAACAGCATCCGAGCGAGCTTGTGTTTTTGCACTGTGGTTTTTGTTCTGCTTTTTTCCTATGGAAATTAGCCTCGCGGAATCGCAGTGCGCGCTGACTCGTTAAGCTATTTTTGTAAATAGAGTTTGCCTGGGACTCATCAGCTGATCCTAGGGAAGAGCTTAGAACATCCAGGAGCCTTGGCGGGTTCCGTTTAGCAGACACATGCAAGGCCGATAGCAAGCCGATGAAAAACCGCTGGTGGCAGTGTGCCCCAAAAGGGCAAAACTGTCTCACGAGGTTTTCGTATAGACAGCAACGGAAACAAAGCCTACCCTGGTAAATCTCGCGCCGCTCTTACGGGCGGGAAGATTGCGAAACTACACAGAGCAAAGATGTACTTTGGCAAATAGACTAGATACCGCAACGTTGGTGAATATAAGCCTGGTGGCATTCCAGTTTATTCTGTTGCAGCTAACCGCCGACGCCCAGGGACCAGACAGTGAAAGGGCTTGTGTCGGTCCGTGGTCCGCTAGCCGGTTATCTCCGGGCGGAGCGGCTGTGTGTCCGCCGGCCCGCGGCAGCAGGGCTGGGCGAGACACACAATAGGGCGTCGGGGCGCAGAAGGCGGCCGTTTTTTTGTTTTTTTTTTGCCAAGGCTTTCCCTGCTGGAATATGCGGCGCGGAACAATAACCCTCTCTCTTGGCAAACGATGTCAGCCAGAAGGCCCTGAGCCTGCCTTTGGCAGTCAGGCTGGCGGGAACGGCCGGGAGCCTGGAAAAGAGCAGGTGGAGCAAGCTGTTTGGGGCTGCGAGCTTGAGCAGCTGGATGTGTGCAAGCCACTAGGCGTAGGTCAGGGTATGCTTTCTCTTATCTTGCTTTTGCTCTTATTCTTCTTACTGGATTTTCTCAAGGGCTTTTGAAAAAGGGCTGGGAAAACATAAAGCGCAACCCTTTTTGATGTGTAAATCTGTACCCTGTTTCTTACCCTTGCGCACACTAGCGTATGCTGATTCCTGCTGTTCAGCGGAAGCGACGGGTGCAAAGAAGTTTGAGATAATTTCGCAGCGTTTCAGATTCGCCAGCAACGAGTCTCCTTCTCTGGGCCCACGACGTAGCACGCCCGCAAATCTACACAAGAGCTGCATCTTCGACCCCTCGGGGTTTGCTGGCTTTTGACATGCCCCATAGACAGCTGCTCGTTTTACTGCTACGGGTTGGAAAGAGCAGGTTTGGCGCGCTTTGCCGTTTTCTTCGTGTTTTTTTTGCATAGCCCCCGGGCTCGCAACTATCCGCGGTCAAAGTACGTTTTCCGGCGGCCCCACAAGGAAAGGGTCCCGGGGAAGCCAAGAGCCCAACCAAGCAGCGCCAAGAGTGCCAACGCTTCCCTGTTACACACCCTTCCTGTCCCATGGGCAGGCCTCACGCGGGTAATGCCATCGGCCTGGGAACACACCGGGGTGCTCCGGTGGTACACCCTCTTTGTTTCATGGACCCCACCGACCCCTTCCACACAGCCTTTATCGCGACCGTGGAAGCCAGGGGAAGTGGGCCACTGACATCGTAGGCAGGGGAAGCGCGCTCATCGGCTATATAGGGAAGGCCTTAGAGAGGATATTCTCTGGTTTGCGGTTGCATTATCTTCTGGCCTCTGCTGCCTGCCCTTGGCCCCGCGGAAGAAGCAACCTCCGTAGGGGCCAAAAACACCGGAAACAATTCGCAGAGACGGGTCGGAAAAGTATCCTCCCCAGGTGGGACGTCGCGGGACGCTGCGAGGTGACCCAAGGGTTGAGGACGAAATTCTCGTCTTGCGAGAAGCGAACGGGAAGGCGTTTTATATATATAATCATGTCGTCCTCCCTGGGAACAGGCTCTCTTTCCCTACTTCCCGCTCGTTTCGTTCTAGCAGTGTTCTCTCTGCCCCCTTCCACACCATATACCGTCCATTTCCTCCCCCCTTATACTGCTGCTACCCTTTATAAGGCGCCGTCTGCCAGCACGCAAGCTCTCTTGCCTTCGCGCCCTATTCCCTTGTCTGCTAATGGAGGTTTTGCCCGTTTTCTTCTAGTCCGCTTTCTGCTCTATGAGATCCGACAGACCCCTACTATTTTAATCTCAGCTTTTCCCGCCGCAAGCCTTTGCCACTTTTTTCTTTTTAATTGTTGTCCTGCTTCCAACGCTTGGCTTTTTTGCTTTTGCTCCGGGCTCCTGTTTTCCTTCCGAGCCAGCAACCCTCGCACCTCGCTCACTGTAGCATTGCCGCCTACATACGAGATGCCATACACGAGTACTGTTCTTTCGCCTCCAAAACAAAAGTCAGCCAGCGCTTTTGACTTGCACGCGTACTCTCTCAGTCAAACCCTGCTCCCTTCAGATTTGAACAGCGGTGTGCACAGCATGGCCCATATATTACCTACCGACAATACTGCATCCGACTACTATGCGATAAACGTGGATCCCAGCACAGAGAAGCTGCGCTCGCCAAAACTCAGCACACAGCTTCCACCATTGAAAAACTCACACTTGATCAATTACCTGTTCGACAGTCACCACCACCAAAATGACGTCCGCGGCCACAAACTACCGGCGTTGATTCCCATGAGGATATCCTCTCCAGTGAGTACTACCGGGTTCGACATCAACAGTCTTCAAATAAGGCCAATCTCTCACCAGTTGGTAACGCCCCCAAAGCGTTCGCACAATATGCCGCCGGCAAGCACTCTCAGCACTGTTGGCTCTTTTTCGACGTCTCCCTCATCCTCCAGTTTCGTTGTTACCCCACTCCTGAGAGCCGCAAGCATTGGTTCCTTGTCTCCACTCCCTCCGCTTGTGAATAGTACGAGCACCTATCCAGCCTCAACATCCTCCGGCGGGTCCTTGTCCCCGTTTACGGCGTCTTCAAAGACAATGTCCAAGTCCCCAAAAAACCACAGTCCAATATTGGTGCATAATTCTACTGTCCTGCTAATCAGAACCTCTGATTCCTTGTCGAGATCAGATCTACAGCCGTCTGTCGTCACCCACAAAACAAAATCTACAGCAAAAGGCGCTTCCCTATCTCCTTCCAACGGCATTGGTTCTCTTGCTGAACTAAAGGAGCTCAACAAGGGCATCAAGAAGCAGAAAGGCACGGATATCAAGGAGTCCAAGCGGTACCAATGCAAAACTTGTCAGAAGTGCTTCACTACCTCCGGTCACTTGGCAAGACATACGAGAATCCACACTGGCGAAAGAAAGCATGTCTGCCCTTATCCTAACTGCGAATCTAGATTCGCCAGGCAGGACAACTGCATGCAGCATTATAGGACGCATTTGAACAACGGCAAAAGAAAGAGAAAGGACAGAGCTGCAAAAGAACATGATAATGACGAGTGAGACATCCTACTAAAGACTAGCTCCTGTCTAAGTTTTCAATTGCAGTGTTCTGTATCTTTTTCGCTTTCCTTTTACTGCTATACACATTATTAGATATGCAATAACTGGGCATTTGGTCTTTTACATTCTCTCAGACACATGTCCTTTTTGCGCATTCAGTTCCGCCAACTTGTTTAGTTCTTTTCCTTCTATTTCCGTGTCGTTTATTGCTTTTTTACTATATCCGCTTTTTACTACATCATGGTACATGTCCTTAATTTTTATTTTTGTTTTCTTCCTACTTTATTTTCTCGTTAGTGCTTTCATTATTATGGGGTTTATGTTCTGGTTTTTTCTGCATCTTATTTTTTCTTGTCTGTATTAATACCATAAATTACTGCTCGTTTTCCTTTGAGGTATTTTATTTTTTAGCTTTATTAATGTATCGTGACACACTGTCGCAGTGCTTATTCGCCGAGTGAGACGTCCATGAGACATGGAAAGAGAACAGTATGCTGTTTTCTTTTCTTTATAATACCACTTTTTGTCACAGTCACCCTCTGTCACCAGATGGCGATCTCTACAATTACGATAGACACAGTTTCCGTGCTATTGTTGAGAGAAAAGTCTCGCATATCAAGCACACCCTTGCCTTATGAATAAAAAAAGAAAATGAAACGGGCCTCAAACCAAAATTCCATTAACAAAAATAAGCCGCTCATATTGGCATAACCTGCCGGCATTTGCTACCGACGTCCCTCCCTGCTGCTTCCTGTCTTAGATCCTAAAAGCCTCCTACAGAACGGGCAGCCAGCAATGCTTGCTCCGCGCGCATCCTGGAGTTAGTCCTTATCGGATAAGGCAAAAAGAACTCCGGAAGTCCAAGTTCTCTTTGCTAGGTCAGCTCGGCATTTGCTCTGGAAATGGGCTATACGGGCTGAGTCTGATTCTGATGGACGTACCACGGCCTTTTAAGGTGTTATTTTATTTTTATCTTTTTGGTCTCTTTCAGTTTGGGCAAGTTTAATCTAAAACCAGTTTGTAATTTTGCAGCGGTTCATCATTAAGAAACCTTTATATCCGTCCTTTTTTCGCCGAACGTGAAATAAATAAATAGTATCCTCGAACACTTGCTCGAATAGCTTCAGAGAGTCTAACCAGCTTATTGCCTTATTCGATCTTGAAGGAATCTTTGTCAAATGTGACTCCTTGTAATTATCCGCTCGGCCAAACCTTTCTCTTCTGGTGCAGTTTTCTGGTGCTGTTTTCTGGTGCTGTCCCGGTGGCTGCCAAAACTACTTTGCAAAAAAAATACAGCGTGCGCTTAGAATTTGCTATCCTTATTCAGCCGCGATGCGTTGCATCACAGTAAGACAAAAAATCGAGGGAAAGGGCGAGAAAAAATAAAAATAAAATAAAATAAATAAAATAAGAAAAAAGGCAATTTAAGGGACTAAGGAGGGTTCGATCCTGGCACATCGCTCTTGGATGCTCATCATACATATCAGCGCTTAACGTCATCACCAGTATCTTGAAAAGATGAAGCTACTATCCCCGAATAAGATCGTTGATAGCATTCTCCATAGCGTAGCCTATGAGAGCTTGAAGGGTACGTATTATGTTCTTGGCCTGTTTGGTAACAAGCAGTGGTGATGATCCTTTTCGTTTCGTTCCTTGTATTTTTTGGAGGAGATACTAACATGTCCTCACAGGATGCCCAATCAGCAAAATTTGGGAAATTGTGGAAGAGTTGCTTCAAGAGTATCCTGACGATGCATTGAAGAAATTAATATGGATTTGGCTCTCCAAGGAGACTAGCAGATGCGAGGTCTTAGTCAATAATGTTCGCGTAAGTGGTCTTTTTATTTTAAATATTCCCAACTCTATCTCCCCCTTCTCGGCGCCTAATGTTTCATTTACTAACTATTATTTTTGCTTGTGCAAATTACAGGTTGAACCATATCCGCAATTATCGCAGATGCATGAGCACTATAGTGATGACTTTGTCATACGGCTCACCCGAGACTTCCAGTGGGTGGTATTGACAGGCCAGGATTTTGAAGCTGCGTCTTTCATTACCGACAAGCTTTTCCTGATTATCTTGGTGGTAGCCCAGTCCAAGGAAAAGGGCATCATGCCCATGCACATTGCAAAAGCCACAAAGCAGGACAACAGATGTCTTGGATCCAGACTCAACAAGCTTATCAAGTTGAACATTGTCTCGAAGTTCTTTCTCGCAACGCACCCGTATCCTTTGATTGTACATAAGGACTTCAAGGATAAGATGCTTGAGAAGAATAAGAACAACAAGGCAAAGAATACCAAGGGAAGCGAATTGGATCCGAACGTGCTCCGCCGCAAAGTCGTGCAACTTGTGAAGCAAGGCGAGAACCAGCTCCGGGGCTTGCTTGACTTGAAGAGGCAATTGGGATTTACTTCTTCGGGGGCCAGTAAGCGTTTCAACAGAACCATTAAGCAGCTTGTCGCCCGCAATTACTTAGAGAAGGTGTTTGCAAAGATAAATGACGGAAACCGCATGTTTGTGAGTTTATCTTATGTGAAGGACTATCCCGCTGATGCGAGTTTCGACAGCGAAGATGAAGATGAAGAGGATGATGAGGACGAAGAGGATGATGAAGACGACGAAGATGAAGATGAGGAAGAAATTGGTGATGAAGCCGACAGCAAGAAAACCTCCAAGACTAAAATTGAAGAGCCTATTGATATTGACGGATATGCTTCTCTAACAGAAACGCCTGCTGTTGACTTTCCTACCGTAAAATCCGAAAATGAGATATCAATAGTAGATGCCATTGAGGAGGAACAGCTTGTTGCATTGTATAATGGCTTGGTGCCTCTCGGGTCTCAGGCTATGTCACATATAAGAAATTCCAAAGATGGCATTAACTCTTTGGAACTTGTGCGCTTAATGTTTGGTTCAAGCAATACTAAAAAGCTATCAGATTTCTTTCAGGAGTTGATGAGAAACGATAGCAATGACCCTCGCCCTATTTTAAAGGATATAAATATAGAGAATTACTACGTTGATTATGCAGCTCTCGGGGGATATATCTTTAGCGGAAAGGTCAAGCTGATGCAATATATAAGCTATGTCAAGGCTATTGAGAAGTCACCCAAATTCATTGTCCCATCAAAATTCCTGTTTTATTCTGACAAAGTCACAAAAGTTTATACCCCGCCGTTTGAGCTTTCAACCTTGGAGAGTATGGCAAGTTTTGGTCTGGTCAACACAATGAAGTTGTATGAAGACAAATTCACTGGAGAAAAAAGGGTTCTTTTCAGAGGAGCAGGAGCTGTTCCAGAAAGCTTCAAGCAAGTGATGCCTACATTTGAACCATTCCAGCTCAAAAGCGTACTAGTGAAAAAAGGAAGGCCAAGAAAAAATCCAGTTTTGGACAAACAGGGAAACAAAGTTGAGAGAAGAGGGAGACCAAGAAAGACACCTGGCCCTGAAGAGACTGGGGAGCCCAAGGTACCTAAACGTAAAGGTAGACCTAAAGGTAGTGTCAAGGTCAAACGAGGAAGACCAAGGAAATCTACAATCAAGGTTCCACCTCCTAATATTGATGATGATTCAATTTTCACAAATGCAGGAGAATCTGGCGCGTGGAATGGGAATGAAGCAGTTTCCATAATTGAGGATGAGCCGGTGCCTATATCTGAAGAGCCTGCAACTGAAAGGCTTAATTCTACAGACGAGGAAATACTGATTGTTCCTGCTGATGACGTACCAACTGGTACTGTTAATGAAGTACCAGTTACTATAGGTGTAGAAACACCGAACGATGTCTCTGGTGAAACGCCAATTATCATAGATGGCGGGTCACAATACTCTACGGTTGGTGAAAACTTAAACAGCACAGACAGCAAAGCTTCGATTTCCACGTCTACTGAGGCACCAGTTAAACGAAAAAGAGGCAGGCCTAGAAAAAACCCGGTTGCAGCTAAGGACCCAACAGCGTTCAATATCATGAGCGCTTTGACCAAGATATCTGAAAAACAAAGCTTAAGCGGGAAAACAACACCTGGGCCTGGTGCTGGCGCTGCTGAATCTAAGAAGGAAAGTACTTCAGAATGCACTGCAGCTCGTACAAGGTCTGGAAGAAGTTTGAAAAGAGGAAACGCCAAACAACAGGGAGGTGAGTCCGCGCCACCGATTGCAAAGAGACTTAGACTTAGCCGCAGGCTCGCTGAAAAGAATACGGGCTCTTATGCTGATGATGAGGACCTTGATTTTGTAGTTGTGGCTAACGAGGATAGTCCAGCAGCAACAAATATCAGCATTGGCGAAACTAAAAACAGTGACACAGCAGAACAGGCTTCTGCCATTATAACCAAAAGTCAAGAACTTCTTGAAGAACTGGAGAAAGAAAAGGAAGAAGATGATCATATTCTTGAAGAAGACAAAAATGGACTGCACCAGAATTCAAAAAATTTACGCAATCTTAACAATCAAGATGAAACACAGGAAATTAACAATGAGAAACAGATTCAAAGAACGCCGAATTGGTTATCTGAAAAGTTGCATCCATTTTCGAGAAGTGGAAGTTTTGGCTCAGACATAAGTCTGCCAGTGCGTGGCTTGGGTGCTAACGCCAGGTCATCGAATCCTTTAGCTGGCACGCCTACAAGATTAAAAAGTGAACCTTTAGCATTTGCGAAGCCAACCAGAGTATCTAGAAGTGGTTTCCGGTTTATGGATCAGCAAAGAGAGGGTTCCTCTGCTTCAATTGTGACTTCAGAACGCCACAAATATGACACCGCTGGAAAAATGTCCTTTACCAAAAAGTTGAGGTTGGATTCCATAATGAAATTTTTGAAAGAAAAAGGCGGCGTGTTTTGTACCGGGAAGGAGCTCTTGAAAAGTGTTGAACAACGAACAAACTCAAAAGGTATGGACCGTAAAACGGTCCTAGGTGACCTTCGCTCCTTGGAAGCTCAAGGGGAAATCATTGTGGAACGCGTGACCTATAAATTTTCAACCGGTTTGTTATTTTATTTACCAGAGGTTACACCAACTGCGGCACAAAGGGAGGCATTAATAACTAAGAATTTGTGGTACGATCCTAACAGCAAAGTTATGGAAAAACTTGAGCCTGTTACTAGATCCTTGAGACTCTATAGTATCACTTCTACCAAAAGAAAAGATAAAAAGCAGAGCGCGAAGGCCAAAGCTGCTGTGGAAAATGGTAATGACTCTCAACATAAAGAAAAACCTTTCAGAAGATCAAGAGCTACACCATCCAAACAAAAACTAGCTGGTACATTATCTTCCAAAGCAAAGAAGAATAACACTGAGGAAGATGAGGAAGCGCGTGCAGAGAGAGCTAGACGGTTTGTACTTGAAACTAGTAAAGAAGCTTCTATGAACAAACCAAAGGTTAGAAAATACAGACTCAAGGATAGAACGTCTGTCAGCAGAGACGATGCAGTCACAATTATCAGGTCCTGTATTATTACTCGTTGCCTTAACAAGGAAAACGTCTATAGATTTGACTTGATTGCCAAGTATTTAAACAACCCAGAACTTCCTGAAGAAGTTATTAGAAGAAAATGGCCAAATATTAGGTCGGGAATGGGCACACAAGTCTTTAGGCTCATGAATAGCGCTTGGAGAAAAACATTTTTGAAGTGTACTAGACAAGGAATAATTACTCTTAAACACTTGGAAAAGCCAGATTTGAAATTTTTTCTCAAGATTTGGCAAGAGAATGATATAGATAATTACGACAAAAGAGGCAAAGAAAGGGGCTTAAGAGGACTCAATAGCGAGCTTGAGAAGAGAGTTCGGTTTAATGTCAACAGTGAGATAAATCTTCAGAAATACATATTCGTCAACACGATTGAGACGAAGGACAAGGAAGGATTTTTCTCGTATGAGCAGTCTCTGATTCAGAGAGAAAATGCCTTATTGAAAAACTCATTCACCATACTTGACGAGAATGTGGTCTCTGAAAGCTATGCTGAGATTAAACAAACCTTGAAGGCTATTTTGTTGAGTGATCCGGCTACCTATGCACCGCAGGATGTGAAGAAGTTAATCACTCGGAGAGGCTTCACAGAAGAACATGCACAGTTAGCTATAAAGGAGATGGAAAGCAATAAGGATATTTACGCGATGATGGTTCATGGTAAACCTAGACTATTTGTTAACCCAAAATTGTTCCAGCCAATTCCTTCAGTTTACTCAAGTGACTTTACTTCCACTTCCGGTAAGTATCAGCAATTACTCAGCTCTATTCAAGGCTCTCACAAAGGGGTGTTTTTATCACTTGTCATTCCTGATGGATTGTCGCCGGTAGTTTTGAATAATTTTGCAGCAAAAAGAGTTAAACTTCTTCGTCTTGGCAAATCCATGGAGTCCTTCTCTTATACCTATGCAATCAAGAATGTCAACGATAAGTTCTTCGAAACTCGTTTCATCCTTGCAGTTAAGGATGAGACTATACCAGTGTTACCAGGCGTTCCTGTTCCAGCAGGCCCTTCATGCTCTAAGATATGGATCGACGTTAACGGAAACATAAACAAGGACGTTTTCACCCGAATCGTTCTCTTGATTATTTCTTTGGCGCTTTTCAGACCAGGTATAAGCAAAACGAGTGCATACTTTAAAGTCCGTCGTTTGCTTTCATTTGACGAGTTTAACGAGGTTTATGATTGGCTTCTCAAAAAGCGTTGCTTGAAAATAGGAAATTTTGATTCTTTGTACACGTCAAACGAATGGTATTCTGTTCTAGGCTAGGTTATGCCTTTATTGTTCTAGTTGATTTGTTGCTTAATGTTTTAATTTCCGTATCTATAGGTGTTTATTAGCTTTAACGTGAGTATTGCATATTGCTAATTAATTATAATTGTTTAATAACATGAACATTTCGTAGAACTATGATCTTTGTGCTGTCGTGCAAGGAGAAGCATGCGCTACTAGTAATAATCTACGTATATTTTTCATATACCCATGCTGTCAGGCTAACTTTCTGCAAAAGTTTAGATCACATTCATGTATACTACTGATAGCAAAAAGTAGCACTCTATGACCTATGCTATAATACAGGTTTCTTATTGTTTAACATATTTAACTTATTATGACAATGACACAATTGCGTCACAAAAAAATTATTGAGTATTAGTTCAGAAATATATTAAAGGATGCCGTGCCAACTCAGACCAAGATCCCATAATAATCAGATCTTCGAAACTTCTCATAGAGTCGTGCCCACTGCACGATGAACCGGTCCGCGATGGGATACAAGAGCCACCCGCTCAAACTTAAGTTCTTCACCCGCGCCAAGCTCTCCACGTATATGATCTTGCCTATGGGTCTGCTTTTGTGGCCAAAATGGGGCGGTACGAACAGGAATAACTTGGCGAGAAACATGATGTAGCAGAGCGGCACGGACGTACCGGGGCCGTTGCAGAGGACGATGGATGGGAAGGACAGGATCTGGAAGAGAGTGATTTGCAATGTTTGGAGGATGCAATGCAAGGTTGTGAAGACGGAGGAGACCATTGACTGGTTGATTTTGCGGGCGCGAGGAAGGACAACGTAGTCCACTGTGAGAGTGCGAGGCTGCGCTGACTGTGGTTCTAATGATACATTTGGTTTTGTTCTAGTTAATGGGCTTTTTCTAGGTTGCTTTCGCTGCTGCTGCTGCTGATGTTGTTGTTGTTGTTGCTGTAATTGTCTTTGATTTTGTTCTACAGTAATAAGCGAGCTCTTCTCTGACTTGCTGATGGTGGCCGCGTCCACGTTTACGTAGTTTATGCTCTCTTTGCTGAGCTTCAAATATTTGACCCCGAAATTATGGGCCTTGATGATGGAGTAGATGTCGTTCGATGTGATCACCCACGTTAGTTTCTCAAACCTGCTGAAATCAAAATCCGACAAGATGCGCATCATCTCCCCTGTGTGCCCGCCGGACCCTAGGAGGACCATGATATGATTATGCTCATTGCCGCCACTGACATTTCTCTTTATGATATCCTTGTTGTTGTTCTTGTCAGCGAGAGCCCTGACTGGCGCCTGCTGCCGTTTACTTATTGCAGGCGATGCGGATGGCGCGTCAGCGAGATTGATAAATGGAAGGAGAAAGCATAACCTCAAAAGGAGCGCAAATAGGCAGACAAGTACAAGCAATGATATTATCGTGAGTATCATCACTTTGCACTAAGTGTAGATATCGAAGCTTTATGGGTTTGGAAAAGGCTGAAAAAGATGAGCATTCAGTACATGGCCATATTATTTCCGTGCGTTTACTAAAGAAATAGGATGATGTTTGTTTGGGTAAAAAAATAGTAGCCGAAAAAATTGAGATTTTCATAAAAATTTAAGTTAGCAGAGAAAAACTTAATTCATTAAAAAACTGAGCGGTCCGAGAGTCGAACCCGGGTCCCGTGATTGGAAGTCACGGATGATAACCGCTACACTAACCGCCCACTGCTTGAAGTTGTAGACTTATGGGCTTCTGTTATGAGCTTAGTATTATGAAAGGAAAAGGCAATATTTGCGAGCTCATTTAGGCAGCAATGACAGGCTTAGCGGTATAATAAAGGTATACGAATATTTCTATTTTGTTTGTGCCTGGAAAATGCTCCATTTGTGGCAACTCTGGCTGATTAACTGGCTACAAATGTCGCAGGCCATGATTTTTGACTTTATTTGCTTTAGAATGGTTATCTTACAATATCCTGATTAATGGTGCTTTAAACCTGGTGAGCGCTGTAAGTACATCATTGGTCTTTACTTTTTTACTATTAGTGGCTTTTGAAAACATTGAATCTTTATTGAGTAGTAAACAATAATGCTTTTAATATCATCTATGTCGTCTGATATTCAACTACCGGTGTCATTAGCTGACACCTGTCTTTTAAACTATATTTTAGGGAAAAATTATCTATTTAAATTTCTCTTAGGTATCCCAAAATGTATCCAGTTGCTAAAAAATCACGTCGTCATTGCAGAATTCTCATACTAAAAAATTCCACCATTTTCTGGGTCCAAGCAACATATATATCAAACTGCTTTAACAATAGAATGAAATTTTCAACAATTAAATTCAAGGACCATTCTTGCTAGTCTTTGAAGAGCTGGTTGATCACAGAGGCCTGTTCGCGGACGATAAATACAAGTTGGCATACAGATGCGAATATGGCGTCCCTATGACTCTATGGTGTGATATCTAAGGAATTATAGGAGAATTATAATTAGAAGAAACAAGAGAGTTGCTATCATATGTTAAAGAAAATGTTATTTAAAGAGCATTTATCCCCTAATTTATGAATGTTTATATGTAAACCAAATTCAAGGAATTCTGTTACAACATCTAGACCAAAAAAAATACAAATTAAAAAAATTTATAGTTACATAAAAATATAGTTGCTTTTCTAAAACTAGTCTGAAATGTGGCATTTAGGTAGCTTGTAACTTTCAAAAAAAATCCAGGCTTTTGCTACTGAGGCACCATATACTGCTGACCGTTTTGGTTCAGTTGCACTGTGCTTGTCGCCATGTAATTGGCCGGAGCTGTTTGGTTTGCAATATCGCCATTCCAGCAGCACTTGATAAAACATTGCTGGCATTGCTCACTTTGTTCGACCTTGTTTCTTTCTTCCGTTCTTCTGACCAATGCGCAGCCGAGGCATGCTGCCCATTCGTGGTCTAGAGTTGAATTATTTCTTGATGCTACCTCAAAACCATTACTTATCATTTGCTGTCCTTCCTTCTCAATCTATTACATTTTAAAAGTTGAAGTATTGGACCAGAAGCTAAATGGCCTATTGGCAATGTAAATGATGAGGGATGGAATGAAGTTGTTTTTGCCACTACTCAAATAAGTCAAGTTTTTAGAATCGCAGCCAAAGAAAACAGATTTGGTAGTGAGATTACTAGCAAGGAATGTGTTCGTATCTGGAAAGTATGGGAGCGATTTGTTATTGCCAGCAGGGCCAAACTGCCTTTGGTATGTATGAACAAGCAATTTCCCATCAGGAAAACCGTAGATATCATTGTCGTTGTCAAACGCCAAAACCACCATCCATAGTTCTCTCAGGGGTAAGCAATGGTGATAGTGGTATATTTTGGCCATCTTCTCCACAGTCTACCAAATACAATTTTTCAGAGTTTGAAATGTTGCTTGATTTTTTGGCAAACTAAATTCCTCGGAATGTGTTTGGCTCATAAACCGCAATATCGTCTTGTTGACTGCTATACTTGGTCAAGATTTTAATTGCAATTGATTTAATCTTCTCCTGGAGCTTAACTTTTGGGCTGTTGAGTTTCACTAAAAACTTGTTAAAGAGCGAAGAGCTGGTTCCAAAAACGTAACCTACATTATCTAACCCTTCCGGAAGAAAGATGGAATACTCCGAATCTCAAAGTTTACTTTTATGGTCAAGCACATTTTGAACACTGGTCTAGTTATTTAAAGATAGAGATCTAATTAGCCAGTTCCCGCCACTTAAGCCAACTATGTAGCTAGAGCTCTCCAACAAGCCGCCTAACCCACGTTCAAATGTGCCGTTTGTGCGATTGTCAAGGGCGCTGATCTGGCCAGCACCACTGAGCATGGCACGGTATCCGCCTCCAGAAAAAGTTGAGCCAATATTAACAGCCGGATTTGAGCTGCTGGCCTTGTCTTCAAGTACCTTGCCTATTTGAATCTGGCTGATGTTTGTCTTGCTCTCCAAGAACAGTCTCAAATTGGCCGTTGTCTGTTGATGTCTTTTGCTAGCCATTGATGCTCTCAGGAACTTATTAAGTAAGCTTCATGTAAAAAGTTATGATTTTCCAGGCGCTCCACTTTTCCTGGGACATAGGGGTTTGAAAGGGACCAAGCACTGGCGGCACTGGGCAAAAGTAGAAGGGCTGCCAAAAGTTTGATGAGCGCCCATTGATTAATCATGCTAAATCATCTTTTCTTTGTGTATTAGTTTTGGCGAACAGAAAGGAAAATGAATGGCTGTGCTTCCGGGAGGAAAAGATGCTTTTAATAAGCACCAAAACCATCATTTTGAGGTACTAGATGGTACTGGCAGATTCATGATATTTATAGGCTTGTATCCTTATGGTTGGACCTAAGGGCTGGTGACCTATCGGCGCTTAGGTCTTTGCCAAGGCGATATCCCCGTAAACTGGAATTCTCATGGAGCTGATGGTTGACAATAGATGGAAGCGGGTGGAAGGCCATGCTTACCGTCCTCTAGCGGTCTTTCCATTATCCATGCCTTGGCGGTGTTTTAGAGCAAGCGCCATCAACTTGTTTTATATGGCTGAACGACTAATGTGGGAATGTTGGGTCCGTGCATGGTACTTCACAAGGCTTGTAACCAAAATACCAGATACGAAGTGTAGATATGGATGGTAGATTTAGCTGACTTGCCTGATTCTAGATTCAAAGTATCTCCAAAAAGAATGACATTGGGGCAATATATTACCCCACAGCTATAGCAGGAGGTCACTTATCTTAACCAACAGGAAAGCTCAGAACACATGCCTTAGTCATTTTGTGTTTTTAATAAGGATACTGGCAGGTGTGTGGCTTGGTAAGAGGGCCGCGCGTGTCACATGGGTTGAGCGCGGCTTGACACGGACAAACAGCCGCCTTCCTTGCCTGCAGGAGCGGTAGACAGCGGCAATAATGACCTCTTCATATTCTTGCTGGGCCAGATCAGTTTTGCCTGCCCAGAGTTCTTTTTGCCTCCGGCATATATAACTATTCTTCACAACATCTTCTCACTTGTACTATACAATCCAGCTTCAACCAATCCTTTTTGCTATTCCATTTTTCCTTTTGGCTGCATCCATTCATATCCCATTTCAGGCGCGCACACGAGATTACTGATGATTAAAGTTTGGCTGTTTCAGTCGCGATGGAGAAATTGCTAGATTACGACAAAAACTTTGTCGATAAAGAACGTACGTATTGAGCTTTACTTTAAGCTGATTCAAAACATGGCTGTGCACTAACTATTCCTTATAGACATATTAGCCTTTAAGGAGGCTTTGGCTGAGGACGACAACACCAGCATCAGTCTCAGTTCAAGTACCTCCCATTTGGATTTGTCAGACCCGGACTTGGAATCCACTGAGTGCCTCAAGCGGCCAGAGAGAATAAAGTCGAAAAATGATTGGATACCTATCTATACCAAATTAAAAGAAGACATACACTTGCGAAGAAGCAACGGAAGAGAAAAGAAACAGCCTGCGAATGTTCGCAAGAAATACGCTGCCTCTCAGCGTGTCAAGGCTAAGCTCAAGGCCAATTCAAAGGCTTCCAAGGCGGACATATTCAGTGGGAGCTTATCATACAGACTCTTCCGGTGGCCTATTCTCTTCTTTGCCCTTTGGTGGATATCATTTTTGTTCACTCTTTACCTAATTCTCCGGTTCGTGATAGCGTTCTCGGAGTTTCTCATAACCTGGCGCGGGTTTAAGAAGAATTTGAGAAACTCCTTAAGGGAGTCCGCGAACTACCAGGAGTGGGCCACCAACGCCAAAAAGTTGGATGCACACTTGGGTTTGGATGAGTGGAAAAAAGAGCCTGTGTTTTACTACTATGACTACAAGACTTTATCAAAGACCGTCAGAAACTTGAAGGCCACTACGAATGACGAAAATATTGACAAGTGTATCGTGGTGTTGCAGAATTGTGTTAAGTCTAATTTTGCCGGCATCGAGAATGCCGTGATGTACTCGCAGACCTACTACGGTACCAAGGACTTGATAGAGACGTACAAGAAGCAGGTTATCAAGTCCTTGAACTTCGTCTTGGATAGTGACAAGGTGCCGGTGGAGACCAAGTACAAGTTTTTCAAGATCATCAACAAGAATTTTGGAAGAAGCGCCTTGTGCTTGTCGGGTGGTGCTTGCTTTTCGTACACCCATTTTGGAATCATCAAGGCTTTGGTGGAGAACGACTTGTTGCCTTCCATCATCAGCGGCACCAGCGGCGGCGGTCTCGTGGCGGCGCTCGCATGCACGAGGACCAACGAGGAGCTCAAGCAGATACTTATTCCAGAACTAGCTTACAAGATCACTGCCTGCGAGGACTCGATATTCAAGTGGTTGCCAAGATGGTGGAAAACCGGAGCCAGATTCGACGCGGTAGACTGGGCAGCCAAGTCGCTGTGGTTTACGCGGGGAAGCTTGACGTTCAAGGAGGCCTATGAAAAAACCGGCAAGATTTTGAACATTTCCACCGTCCCCTCTGACCCATTTTCGCCAGTGATCTTGTGCAACAATGTGACGAGTCCCGACTGTGTCATATGGAGCTCATTGCTAGCGTCTGCGGCGGTTCCTGGCATCTTGAACCCCGTGGTGCTCATGGTGAAGGACAAGGACGGAACGGTGTCTCCGTTCAGCTTTGGCAACAAGTGGAAAGACGGTAGTTTGCGAACGGACATCCCCGTGGAGGCGTTGAACACGTACTACAATGTGAACTTCTCTATTGTGTCGCAAGTGAATCCGCACATTTCCTTCTTCTTCTTTGCGTCCACAGGGGCAGTGGGCAGACCGGTTCCCAGAAGAACTGGCAAGGGGTTGAGAGGCGGGTTCCTAGGCTCGGCGTGCGAGAATTTTCTCAAGTTGGAGATCCGCAAATGGTTGAAGTTTTTGAAAGAGTTGGCATTGGTGCCGCGGTTGTTGGACCAGGACTGGTCCAACGTGTGGTTGCAGAGATTCAGCGGCACCATCACGTTATGGCCCAAGATGTCGTTCTCTGACTTTTGGTACATTTTATCGGACCCGACTCCGGAACGGTTGGAGAGCATGATCAGAAAGGGCGAGATGGTGGCGTATCCAAAGTTGCTCTTCATCAAGAACCGGCTTGACATTGAGCGTGTCATCTCGAAAGGGTTGGTGAGCACCAAGGAAGGGTACTTCAAGACCTTGTCTCCAGAGTCGCGCAAAGTGGAGGCGGACAACGTTGCCACCGAGAAGATCTCCACCAGTCTCTTGCGAAATAACTTGGCGGCGGGCTTAGACATCACCGTGAAGACTTCTCTGAGCGAGGACAATGACGGCGATGACGAGGACAACGACCCGGACTACAATCCGGAGGACGAGTCTTCGGGGGAGTACTATTCTGAAACCATTTTTGATGAAGACGAGGACGAAGATGAGGATAAAGACGAGGACGAAGACGAGGTGATTGGAGAGCCGCACTCTGATATCGACGGAGACTACGACAGGTACGTGGCAACAAACAGCTACCACGACGAGAGTGACACTGGAGCGTTTTCGACGCCCTTGTCCGACTCTTTCTCTGAGCTGGAGGGGGCAACTACGGATAAGCCATTCTCCGAGACTTCCGGGCTCATTCCTCGCATAGTCAAGAAGGCCTTCAAGTAGGGACAGTTGTCTACGTTACAAAATATTGATATAAAGAAGCAATGGTGGCAAACTTCAGTCTTGTTCTTGTTGTGTTTGTGGTGTTCGCGCAAGTCGGTGTGGGGTTGCAACACTCTCCCGCACCGTCACCATGATAACGTTGACACCCTTGACGCTTGTTTTCTAGGAGTCAAGTCATTTCTTGCTGGTTCCTGCGATGTTCTTTTTTTCTATTCTTTTTTGTGATAAATTGGTGTATTTTAGGTTTGCAGTAATAAAGGTTTGCGTGCTCATAGCGGGCGTTGAGCTGTAGGATGTATTATGACGTAGAAGAAGCCAAGATATGGAAAACATCCTGTAATTGTACAGATAGGATAACAAGAAAGGCAAGCTTCGTCTAATGAGTAGAATTGGGCTATGAACAACGATAAATTGTTTTTGGTAAAAGAAAAAGACGAAACGATAAGCGCCAAAGAAACGAGTTTTATTTTTAAAGCTGGTAAGGTGCTACTCCTCGTCTGAAGACTCATAGTTTGCGGTATACACCGGCAACGACTCCTCGTACTTGTACATATTCTTGTAGTAGTCCTTGAGCAACACCACGTCCGGCCTCAACTTGACAACCGCGCCCTGCTTCGGGTTGATGGATGACGTAAACTTGGCGGTGACGTGCAAGCTGTGCTCCACCTTGATGTTGCAGGTGACGAACGACGGCAAGAGAGCGCCGACCGGGGCGTCCAAGAGTTCGCCCGGGAGCTCAAACTTGTAGAGCTCTATGGGCGACTTGCTGCTGCTGCCCTTGCCCGAGGCCGCCGCCGCAGCCCTGAGCTGCTTTCTGACCCGCTGTGTCGAAGTGTCGCTGCCGGACTTGTTGGTGGTCTGTGCCGACAAGGTGCCCACGCTCTGGAAGTCGCGATGGCTGATAGGGTAGCCGACGTTGTCGCGGCTCACGAGCACGGTACGGAACCCGCGCGTGTCGCTAAAGATCTGCGACTTGAACACCAAGTTCGAGACAAGCTTGACCTTGATCTTGTTGAGGACAAGTGTCTCCGGCTCGTACGAGAGGTTGGCGTCCGTTGTGTTGGTGTTAGACGGGTGGATGCGCTTGATGAGGTCGCTGTACGAGAGCGTCGTCAAGAGCGACACCCGCAACACGTCCCTCAAGTTGTCGCCGGACTGCAAGATGCGGCTCGAGTTGTACCGCATATTGTACGGTTCCAAGTGCGGGACGAACGACGCCTGGAGCTCGAACGGGACCGTGATCTTCGACGAGCTGAAAGCCTTCTTGAAGAGGCTCACCAACTTGCTGGCAGACTCGCCGTTGCCATAGGAGACGCCGCCGCCGCTGCTACTGCTGCTGCCATTGCTGTAGGCGCCGCTTTCCTGGTTGCTGTCCTCCCTGTACTTGAACTCGAACGTCTTGCCGCTGAGGTTCAGGTTCGCAATCTTCGCCGAACTGAACGTCACAAAGTTGAACTTGGGTAAGAAGGTGAAGATGAATTTGTTCTCGATCGTAGGCTTGGAGGTGGACGTCTTCTGCACCAACACGTCCACGCTGTACTCGATGCGCGCGTAGTTGCTGATGCCCTTCTCGTATATGAGCGATGGCGGCAACGACACCGGCGGCGCCACCAGGCCGTCCTTGATGTAGCCGCGCTTGTGGAAGAGCTCGCCCCCAGAGAGACACTGCAAGTTGAACCCGGCTTCGGGGAGCCTGAACTCAAACGGGTACCGGTGCGTGCCTTGGGGGAAACTGTACGAGGCGCCAGCCTTGGAGCCGCTGGCCTGCAAGTCGTCTGTTGGAAAAAGGCGCTGCACGACGTTGAGCATCTCGTGGGTCTCGCCGTGGCCTTCGAACGTCGGCGTGGACGAGGCGTCCTCGAGCATGGTGTACGACATTGCCTTGAGGGCCACGGTGATGCCGTTGATGGCCACGTCCTCTTCGGGCGCCACCGCCAACTTGACCTCGCCGCGGATGACATCGCCGTTGGTGTAGGTCTTGGTGCTGTTCTCGACCTCGATTTTAATGTCGTAATGCGACTTTATGGGGTCCAGGGAGAGCTTATTCATTGAAGAGCGTAGCTGGGCTGAAAACAATCTGAAAATAACCTAAGAGAAGCCTGAAAATTGGCGCCAGCTGGCGGTTGTTTGCTGCCGGAGAACGGAAACAGGGATATGCTGAGGACCGCCAAAGAGATGCTCTGCAAAAGTTTGCAGAGGAGCGCTGTCACAACAGAGGGCGAGGAAGCTAGAAATTGAGAACCGGCACAATTGAGGAAAAGAAAACTAAACACTGAGAACCGGTACAGTTAAGAAAGAGAATTTCAAATGTTAGGAAGAGAAAACGCGGGTCGAAGCCTGCGAGCTACAAGGCCCAAACTAGCCGTTAGGGACAGCGCACAGGTGAGCCCCCGCGGCCTCCCGAGTGCCAGCGCCTCTGGAGTACCGTCCTTGCTCGCCCTGCCCCGCCTGCCCTGCCAACAGAGCAGCCAGAACCGTGTCCCGAGGCCTCATTGTTAGATCGGCGACCCAGTGGTTCCCTTTAGGGGCCCACTCTGTCACAAATGGCGCGCGAGCGGCTCAGTTCGCGGCTCCAAGGTCCGCAAACGGCAGCACTTGGACAGCCGCTTTGGGAAGAAATACCCCTGGCGCGGCGCATCCCGAAAGCAGGAACCGGCCAAGTGCCGCGTTGACAGATGATAGAACGGTTACAGAGAAGAACAGAGATGAAGCACAAAATACAGCTAAAAACACTACAGAAAAGAAATTCGGGACTTTGTGCAAGGAAATATGTGGTGCACCGTATATATGGAGTTTAGAGGCTCAAAGTATTATGCAAAAGTGGGTGAGGGAGGAAGGACGTGTTATCGGAAAATGCCCTGCTCGTGATCAAGAGAGCTGTTTTTAGCTTCTTTCCTCCTCGAGCGACAGGCTGTTGCGATCGCCACCAAAGTTGTCGATGCTAACCGGCTGGTATGCCAGGGCCCCGTCCTGCTTCAAGAGTCGATACGCGAGGTAGGCGTTGGCTGCCGAGGTGCTCAAGCACAAAATGTAAATGAGGAAGAGGAAGTTGGACTTGGTCTTGCTGGTAATGAACGTCAAGAAAATGATGTTGATGACGTAGATCTTAAAGGTGTTCTTGAAGTTTGCGACGAGCTCGTCGAAGGAGCTGAACGAGAAGCTCGCTGAGAGTGGGAAGAACTCCTTGTTGGCAAACAACTGCGAGAACAAGATGAGCACCAACAAGTATAAGAGCAACTCGTTGTTGATGTTGTCCAAGAACAAGTACACCTCGGGGTTACGGTCAATGATCCGCGGGTTGTTGAAGAAGACATACGATGGCGACACAATGATCTTGCCAATGGTGACCAACGTGATGATCCACAAGATAATGATGATGGTCTTCTTGTTGCTTTCCTCATCCATCGCATTCTGCAACTCGCTCCCGCTCAACTGCACTTCCTGATCCGTGGAAGCCACGAGCTGCGGCTTCTTTCTGATAAAGTGGTAGTAGTAAATTGCCATGTCGCCAAGCACAAGCGCCGCAAAGAATACCACTTCGAACGGCCCGACAATGTGCGTGATGTAGTTGGTGCGCACGTTGATCAAGAAGAAGATGAACCCAGAGAAGAGGATGAGAAAGTGGATCTTAACAAAGAAGCTGTTCACCCGGAAGTTGTCCGCCGTTGCGTCAATCTTCCGTGTCGCGAGCTTGTAGAGCTGCTTAGGCTGGTCCATGAGCCATATCGTGAGGATGATGCACACATAGGTGGTCCTCAAGTAGAATGTGAACCAGTCGTAGGTGGTGCTGTTGCTGGGCTCTTCCATTGCGAAAACAAGTTCCCTTTCGGAATCAGGTGAAGCAATTGCTGCGCTGCTCTTCAATTGAGTGTCAACCTTTGGACCGGCTGTGCCTATCTCTGCCTGCCCGGAACATTCTGCTCACAGTCTGCTTCTTCTTTGTCGCCCGGCACCAATTAACAGCGAAGAAGGAAGGAAAACAACGGAGCCCCCCAAGGGGCGGTGCTGCTAACCAGAAAAAATATTAAAGCGCGTATAGTAACAAAAGCATCCCGAATCAGGTCACGAGCACGGATACCGCGGCGGCGACAGAACCCAACATGAGGCACAAAACGCTTATGGCATGTCATCCACAGTCTTTATGGGTACTGGCAGATTCTAAAGCTCTATGATTGTTTAGAACTCCTGTGATGGCCCCCCTGACTGAAAGGGATTAATTGAAATCATCATTATTATTTGCGCAGGTTGTTCGAATATTGCTTGGGGAAGGAAAATGTTCAATGTACTAATGAAGAAAAGTGCCCTGTAATTCACGCACAACAGCATTGCAAGCTCGGGAGGGCAAGCTTCTAAGTGCCTTTAAATTGACTACTTTGTGCTGACTATGTTGTGGGTACAAAGGTGGTCTGGCGCAAGAAGTAAACGACAAAATGCTTTTAAGAAAACTAGCTAATGCGGAGCCCAAAACTGCGTATTGAGATGCTCAAGGAAAACCCTTATGAGTGACACGAGAGAAATTAATCTACAGCAGAGATTAAAGCTAGAGTAAAAAGGCCTGACCTATTTCCCTTATTGTGAAATCGTAAATTACCATCATTCATAGAAAACAATAAAAGTTTGCAGCTCTCATGACCCACAAAAAAAGTATCGTTATTTCCTGAGCTTCGAAACGTTTAGAAAGCAAATTGAAAGTTTGTAGTAGATCATCTACCCCTTGTTCTGGAACCAATGGAACAAACAGCTTGCAGAAGTCAAGGCCCAGAGCCATTCCCGTAATTCCGAAAGACATACCTAAAGGTACACTTTCATCCACAAAAATCGCAAGTGCCGAAGCAAGGGTCTGCAGGCCCCGATGTCATTCCTTGGCCCATACTGTCTCTTGATCCTGTGTGGAGCTCGGCACAGACATTGCGGCCTTTGCAAAACAAGGTTGTGTGTTATCCGCGGGAACCGAGAAGTCCGCTCCTGCCATTGACATATTTGCCGCGCCCTTTTCCGTTTTCTCCCGTCCCTGGATTAGTCTGGTGGTTGCCATGCTATGAAAAAAAGACCATATTTTTCTTTACATATCCGTAACAACAACAGAAATCTATCATAAGCTTCCTGTGATTATTGTTGGTGCAGCTGTGTAAGTCGTAGACGAGGCCATGCTTTCCTAGTGCCACAAAAGAGCAGCCTCCCTGATCCATAGAAATGGGTGGTCTGACATACGGGCTCGCAGCTCCAGACCGTGCGACGCAGCCTGTTGCAGCAACCGTTCAAAATCGCTCGTAACAAACCCTTTAACGTTTTCAACATTGGAAGACGCCCAGCGGCACAGGCGGTACCAAGAGCGTAAGCAAAGCGAGAGCAGCTCGGGCCCTAAGCCGTGTATAACATGAAAAAGGAATACAGTCAAGCGGGAAGAAAGGGAACCGTCTCGGGAGAAAATTGCTCTAGGTTTCGATTTTGTTCTTAGAAAAAGAGAGAAAATTGTGTAAGGGATCCTTCTTTTCCGTGACGCAAAAAGGTGATTTTTAGTAATCAACCCTACTTCTCAGAGCTTCCTAGGAGTTCCCTAACCACCCGAAAAATACCCTCAACTTAGATTTAAGGATACTGGTGACCTTATCACAATGTCAGGTTTACTATAAATATTCGCCTTCGTTCCCTTCTTTGCCACATTCTACTCAACTTATTTTTTTCATCATTATTACAGCATTAATCATCATCATATATTGATTATTACTTAAAACCCTACTCTTCATTACAACACAACTCTAATACTTTACAACACATTCCTCATGGTCGCTATCATCAAAAGAGGTAATGAGGCTACATCCATCAACAGTCCATCTGGGTTGGACCTTCATTTGACCACACACGGTTCGGACTGGTTATGGGCTGCCTTCTCATTGTTCGCCCTATTTGCCGCTGGCCACACTTTCTTCTACCTTTTCAAAGGTAGAAAGTCCGTCGGACATGTTGCTGCCTTGTCTATGGCTTCTATATTGGCTTACACTTATTTTACTATTGCTTCTGACCTTGGTTGGACCGGTAAGGAAGTTGAATTCAAACATGTTACCGTTGACGATCCTGAAACTACTGGCACCTACATTAGACAAATCTTCTATGCTAAATACATTGGCTGGTTCTTGGCCTGGCCAGTGTTGTTGTTCTTGATTGAATATGTTGGCCATGAGTCCCACTTTAAAAACTTTACCGCCAAGTCATTTGCCACTTATGCCTTAGAAGTCGGCGGCACTGAAGTGTTTGTCTTAGGCTTGTTGATCGGTTCCTTGATCAAGTCAACCTACAAGTGGGGTTATTTCACCTTCTCTTCCTTTGCCATGTTATTCACTATTGGTGTCCTCAACTTTAACGCCTTCTCTACCTATGGCGATGTCCTCAACTCATTCTCCAAGTTGTCCATTGCTTTGCTCGACTTACTTTGGATCTTGTACCCAATTGCTTGGGGTTTAGCTGATGGTGGTAATGTCATCCAACCAGACGCTGAACAAGTGTTCTACGGTATCTTGGACTTGGTCTTGTTCTTGATTGTCCCAGCAGGCTTAGTTTACCAAGCCAACAAGGACTCTCAGGACCCTGTCACCACTCCAGTCTATCCAGTCGGTGGCCACGCTAACTCCAAAGAGTTGCACCCAGAAGCCCCAAGAGCCTCTGGTGAAACCGCCGTCTAATCACTATGACTGCTAAAATCTCTATAAATGGGGAGAATTACATACAAACTGTCCCAACATGTGCACAATTTTTTATCTTTTTTTGAAACTTATTGCTCATGATCACCATTTACTAGTTCATTGTGGATACAGCTGCTGAAGTTTTAATACTTTTTTTTCCTGCTTTCTTATGCTTCGCCTTACACACTCATTAGACAACTTATACAAACCATGGGCAGTTTATGATAGAAAGAGGCATTCATTAATCGAGCCGCTCGTTTACGATACCCCACATTTTTCTAATGATTCTTTTTTTTCTTGCCAATTTTTATATTCCTTTTTATTAATAATGACATTGATACGCCTTAATACCTAATAACCTGTTTAACTTTTTTATCCTATTTATGATTAATGAATGCAATTAAATTACGGTACTACTAATAGAAATTAATCTCAGTAAGATAGAAGCACTTGAATTTGTAATTAGGTGAAAACCCTCAAAACACACACGGATACACCTTTATAATTACCTCGTGAAAATGAGTGACGCAAAGTTCATTGATTGTCCGCCAATTCAAGAGGCTTCTTTCCGAGCTATAATGTATTGCGCTTACCCAATACGGTAACTCTGCCTCACTATCACTACTCCACAAAATTTCCGTCAAAATGCAGCCGCTGCCCTTGAGCGCATGTAGAGAAAATAAAAAAACCCAAGGCCTCCAGAGAAAAAAACAATCAGACCGGAAAAAAGCGTGAGCGGCATTCGGGCAGTGCATGGTACAAAGCGGGGCACCTACAGAAGCAAAAAAATCTGAACTTCAAGACGATGCACCGCCGTAGTCGACCGCGCAATATCCTGTTGCTACTGCGTTTTCGTTCCGTTCACCGGCCATTTCGCGGTTTATGTTTGTTTATCCGTGTGTTGCTTATTTTATTATTTTATTGTTTGTTGCTTTGTTTTTCGAAATGCCACTACAAAGTGAGTAAACGCACCCGCTCATGGGCGGTTTTTTTAATTTTTTTTACCCTTCTTCGTTTTCTTCCTTCTCGGTGTTGCAAACAGTAAAAAAAAGTAAAGCAAATTCAGCCCAACCAGGAGAGAAAAAAGTAAAACAAGTGGGTTTAGAAAGGAGATCAAAGCAAGTGAGAGAACTAGTGCACATCGTCATGCATGAGAAGACAAACTTGCAAAGAAAAAAAAAGCAAAGCAAGAAAAAAAAGTAAAAGAGAAGTAAAGCAAAATCCAGTATTGAGCCAAAGCAGCATGTCTATGTATGCAGGCATCAGGTTCTGCTGCTAGTCAAAGTTTTTAGCTTTTAACAAGATTGTTTTTTGCGTAACCCTAAGGCTGGGAAAGTTACTCTGCATGCTTACCAATCCTCCAAGTAAAACAAAAAAAAAGCAAAAAATAAAACAAGAAAAAACTAAAAACCCAAAAAAAGAAAGAAATAAAACACAAAAAAGACTAAAAATCGTTAAATTTTGTGCGCACCGGCTAGCTGTGGACGAATGAAAAAGCAAGGAAACCAAATTAAGTACCACTTAGCAAGTCCTGATCGAAGCGCAAAATAAAGGTTAATCAGCGATTCCGGTACTTCGGATCGTTGGAATCACTAGAAAATCTCGTTATTCATTTAGTCTTGAATGAACTATTGTGACAAAACAACAACACTACGGGGGGTGCTAAATTGCTGTTACAATGTAGAATATATCAAAATTTATAATATCCTGGGCAGTATTTATGTATTAAATACATATTTACACGATCACGGCAATTTTTCTTGTTAATTGTGCACAAAGAAAAAAAGTGACTCTTGCAAGTGTTGAACGCATTTTTGTTTAATAAAACGAGTAAGTAGTCCTAGGCTCCGCGACTATATTCGAGCTCTTGTCTTTTCGATACAAACCTCGGCTTTGGTTATTTTTGAATATTTTTGCTTGTTACGCAAAATATGATTGTCCCGTTTTTTGCGGCCAGTGTTTTGCAGGCAACGCCCTTTATAATCCCTTACAGCAGGCATGTGTGTTTTACTAGTAGCTAGGAGACTTCCTTCAAAATTGTTTCGGAAACAACAAAAAAAAATAAACAAAAAATCAGCATTAAAGAAAGCCAACAATCACAAAGTAAATAAACAAAGCCCAAGGGAAAAAAAAGCAAAGTTGATAAGAAAAAAAATTAAAGCAGTAAAAAAAGCACAAGAGCTAATTGTTCTCGCAGCAGGATAAAAAAATAAAACCTCGCATATTCTAGTAGATGTATACTTTTTAAAATGGTTTCCATATAGCCCGCCGCACAATGCGCAAGGCCGCTGCCTGTCTCTAAAGAGGAATTTTATTATAGTAGCTAGCAATCATTTTCCGCCGTAACGTATCTGCGGTGTAGCTTACAGTTTGCTGACCGGGCCAGGATGGGCTGAATCTTGAGAAGACTCAACCGGGATTACCTTGTTACCTTAAAAACTCATAGTTTTTCTCGTCTGCGACCTATTGTATCGCGGTCACACCGCACGTGCGCAATTAAGGAATTATGCACTTGCTGGCATCAAAAATATTTCACCTTTAACCAGATATTTTTGAACAGGCTGGCTTTTTGGGCACCGAGGGTTGGAATGCGCAGATGATGAAGATCTCTCCAATACAAAAGGCCCATGCGCCACTGTTGCAAAAATCTGCTCTTATCTTGCGGAAGAGTATGTTGTTTAAGAGGTGCCTTGCAATGTCTAAGATAATAGCAACCTAGATTTGACCTGGGGCATCTCGTCTTTTACAAATGAAAAGCACTTTCCAAAATTTGGTTATTTTGCCGACTTGAAGATATGGGACATTAAGCCAATTCAATTAGCATATAGAGGGCTTGAGTTGTTGTCGCTTCTTCTTACATGACAACTGCAACTTTGAGATTAACAGGGAATAGGGAGGCAGTTCCGCGGTGAATTCCAATTTAATAAACGTCAATGCAGCGAATAGCAAATGGCAATACGAAATAATCGTGCTTGTGGTTGTAACACTCAAAGGCCCATACTGAAGAGGTTGGCTTGCCTGTAATAAACTCATCATACCTTCCACTTGATAGTTCGGTCCAGTATAGTGGACTTTAAATCGGATAGAACTTAAGGCAACAGCATCGCCACAAAAACAAAAAAAAGCATCTCATATTTCTTTGTACAGAAGCGGGATCGCTTGGCTTTCAGGCTCGAGGATATTTCCCGGCAAAAAGAACCACAGTTTTCATGGTATACACGAGTAAAACTTCCTTTGTTTTTGATATTAAAGATCATCCAGGCAGTTCGTTCTGGACTATGTTTTGAATACTTTGCAAAATGTTGTCCAGGGGGATATGATATACAATCATCTTTTTGTTTGTTGCCGCTAATTGTGAAGGCGAAGCCGACCGAAAAGCGACGTCCCGTAACCTTACTCAAGCGGAGAATTGTAACTAATTTACAAACGGCAATCGGCATGCAAGAAATCGTTCATGCAGCGAATATCGGCGGAAACGAATCAAGTGAGGACAAAAGTAATCGGAAGATCGTGTGCAAGAGCAAAAAAAATAAAAAATAAAAAATAAAAAATAAAAAATAAAAAATAAAAAATAAAAAATAAAAAATAAAAAATAAAAAATAAAAAGTAAAAAATAAAAAATAAAAAATAAAAAATAAAAAATGCTTTTCTAAACAAAAATTAGAAAGGGGCACTATCGGCGAATTTGACCTATCAATTTGGGCGTCGCTTTTGTGACACAATGCTTAAGGCAAATTAGCAAAAGCAAAGAGTGACATTTATTTTGATAAATTATTGAGATACGTGACCCGATAAAGTGACTTCCAATAAACTTGAGATCCCATCGAGCCGCTAGTTGCTAGTACAATAACAACAGTAGGACCTTTAACAAACTTGTGTTTCGTATTAGGTATTTTGTGTTTTTTCTTCATTAGCAGCAAGAGCTTGCATGTATAAGAAGCGCATGCATGCAGCTTTCAGTGTGGCTCCGGTTGTTGATAATGTGACACCCTGTACAAAATCTTAGTGAGGTATGTGGGTGGCTCACATCCCGGTACATAGAATTATGCTTTGTGTGGCTTATATATTTTGGAAGTTTTCTTTTGAGTATGTACATGCACGGCACAAGAGAATACCCATATGCTTATTTCAAACTATATGCAACACTAGCTTTAAGTCACAGGTCGGGTGAGAATGCCGAAAGTTTTATCCAACACCGAAAAGCTTTTGGCATTACTAAGTTGCAGTGATTTGGAAAACAATCATGCGAGTGTTTGGTGCTTTCCTGGATTACTTTGCAAACAGAGATTACTCAAATACTAGCGCTTACATTTATATTATCCGCCATTCGACCTCTCGTTTGCCGAACTCTTTGCCGGTTTTGCTGGGTTTTTCCATTTTACAATTTTGTTTTCTTCGTGATTTGCTTTTCCTTTTTTCCTACTGTTGACTTAACATAGCTCTACCATGTAAGAGCTGAACGTACATGTTGCCATCCTTGCTCTCCAAAACTATGCTGTTTGTAAAAATATGAACTCCAGATCCATCAATTGCAGACGGTACCTAGTGAATATATTATTAAACGTGACTTCCATCAGTCCCACTGACTTATGAACAAGCCCGCCTAACTCTTTGGAGGCTTTTGGTAGGGCAAAACTGCGGAAGGTTTCATCAAACAAACAATCATTAACCTGTTGAGAGCAGATATTGATTGCTTGATTTGTTTCTGAAGTCACCATAAGCATTACTATCATTATGCACTTTTCCGATATGAAGGAGAAAGAAGAGAGAAAGGAGATACCATGGGATGTGCCCAGCTCTATATATAGTACTAGCGTCCTTAGCCTATAAACCGGGCTTCCTTTGGAATGGAGTAGTTGGGTCAGTCACCTTAAAGTCCCAAGCCACGATTTGATATACCGACGTGACACTAGGACGTGTCCTGCCTAAGGAAACCTGCATTTGCAGAAGAAACTATTTCTGTTACGATATCAAGATTTATCAGTGATCTCCTGAGAGCAGGATGGACCGGCTACGTAAAAACTCCTTGGATCTGCAAGTGCATCGGCAGGCCCTTGCTACAAGGGTTACGCATATAAATATGCATGCAGGTATAACCTATAGGTACTTCAACAGACTGCTTTTGTTTTATTTGTTTCTATTATCCACAAGCACAGAGAATCCTGAATTGTAACCCGGGCATATGCAAAAAGAACCATATTATGGGACACTTGAAGAGCTGAGTAGTTTATGACAATAAATTCGCTTCCTAATGCTCAATCGTGACGATGCTAGTTTTAGCTCGAAATTCAAAAAATACGAGTGCTGAGTGGAAAGCCACCCTTTATTTATTTTGCTGCGGCTTGCAATATTCTCATCCTGTGAAACCAGCCGTCGCTTCAGGAGCTGAAATGACAATAGTGCACTGAGCGTGTTGCAAATGGCCACGAAGGCGATAAAGACAAACACCAAGTTAATCCACAAATACATTTTTCCAGCAGATTGAGAAGGAAGACAGAGCAACTTGCAGGACGTAGCGCGAAGAACTGCAAGAAACAAAATATTGACAAGCATGCATATTACAATAACTCCTTCAAATGATGTTTGATGTGATTGAGAAGAGAGAAGAGGAATGAAAAGACGTTGCTTTTTCTAGATTCGTAAAACTGTAGATAAATAAGACACATGTCAATTTGTTATGAAAAGCTAACTACTTCTAAGTAGGCAAGAGACTCTCATGAAACATTAGCTGTTATCTTTACCTTATGATAAGATACGGGCCCGTTTCAACAGCTATTTAACCAGGTTGACACTTGGCAAAAATACTTCTATCTTGTATGTTATCAGAATATTATGACTGTCGGACCATTCCAAGGATGCCTTTCCGCTATGTGCTATATTAGTAGCTTCCGCACAGTAAAACAATATATCTGAGTGGTTGCAACTTTTAAGTTGCCTTAGTTTCGGCTTTAGATTCCAATATGGATTTGGTCTGTCACAACACAACAAGATTGCCATGTTGTGAAAGCAGAATAGACACTCCAGGCTTGGCAACACGCAGGTCTCATGTACATAAACTATTTGAAATTTACCATGCTGTGCGGAAAAAAAATAAACAAATACTCGCCATCTTGCGGAATAGACTTTCCTCAAAAGAGAGAAGTAAAAGTGAGCGAGGTAGCGTCAACATACATAACAAGACTTGCCTGCGGAGTATGGCATTTTCAGAAGAATTCTGCCCCACCCAAGTTTGAAGGCAATCACATAAATCCCAAGTATGCTTGCCATGTGGTCAAAGGTTTTTGGCTCAGTGTGTTTGGAGCCTATTTTAGTTTTGACAAGATGAAAGTTCGAAGGCGATGTCTTTGCAGTTTCCTTGCTGTTGCTATTTGCCTTCCATGGGTCCTATCGACAAAATGTTACTACCTGCTGCCAAATACGGGAACTTCCGGATTCTACAGTATTTCTGTATAAAGCGGGATTGCCGAATTGCTCAATGCCCAAGACCCTTGGGGGGCTGCAGCAAAAACGGTTTGTACAATAGTTTCTTCCACCAAAAAACTGACTTCTGTGGTTGCATCATGCTCGGCTGCATGTATTTAGTTCCCAAGCTAGAGCTTATGCATATGCTTAGATATATGCTTATCTTAACTTTATTTTATGCCTAAATCTAAACTTTATTTTTTGAGCCCATATTTTTTATTTCTGTGAAGCTATTTTTTGAGCAATTTGGAATTTGGCCGATATTATAAGACTAAACGATTGCCGTCCGCTGTTCTTTTGTTTCTTTTCCTTATGCTTTTTTGGCGCTTCTTTTTCTCGTTTCCTGTTTCTGTTGGAACCCTACCTATACCCAAAGTCTTCCTAACTAACTTATCGTGACCATCGTGTCACAGAAAAAAAACAATTATATATTAACTGATTCCAGAAAAATTTGTTTATTTACTTTGGCGCCACGTTATTTTTTGCGCCTTTCAAAGTTTACCGGTCCTCTCAAAACTAGTGTTTACAAAACTCACGGTCAACACATGCCTTTATATTTCTCAACATGCCACAAAAACACAGACAACTAGATTCGCCAATAGTCCAACAGACTAGAATAAAGCGCCAGGAAATTTCAACTCCAAATCCTGTGCATCAGCTGCCTATGATTCACCCTTTGGCGCAGCTAGACCTGGAATCAAGCGACACATGGGCTGCTTGCGCCAAATGTGCCTTGACAATCGGCCACATTGAGCTTGCTTTTACATCGTGCCAGAGAGCTTTGGAAAAGAATCCCGCCAACGCTTTGGCATTATGTGTGATAGCACAGACTTACAGACAGGATGAATTTAAAAATAAGAACCAACAAGGTATTGACAATGCCTTGGCTATACTAAATGACTCTGTCAGAAAATTTCCTATTCTTGGGAACGAGCCAACTATACTCAAAGAGCTTGCGCAATGCCAGTACAGCAAAGGTTTATATGACCAGTCTCACGCAACTTTGGAGAGAGCCCTACAAATAAATGACAGTGATGCTTCAATATGGCTATTGGAAGGAAAATCATTGGTCAGAATTGGAACTGCCGCCACTAAAGGTATGGCAATCAACGCCCTACATTGCGCCTTGTCCAGAGTTCTCAAACCTTTGTCTTACGAAGACGCCAATATTTCCCGGTCTTGTCATTCTGAATTAGCCGCTATCGCATTTTCTGATGGAAATGTTGAAAACGCCAGCATAGAAATGAATCACACATTGGGTCTTCCTTTGCCTTTGGAGCACGAGAAGTTTGATTTATCCTGCACATGGAGCGCATTGGCTCTTACCAGAGAAAGGGAAGGTGATCTTCAAGGTGCTTTGCAAACGTGTGATACTGCTGAAAAGTCATTAGGTTATTATCCAAGGTTATTGATTACTGAAGCCTATTTATTGTTGGTACAACCTACTCTTGAATCAGCAGCAAAGGCAATCATGTTGTTGCAAAATGTATTACATAAAACCGAAGACGCGAACTTCGAGAGCAAAGAAGGTGATTTTTTACCTTATTACCTACTTGGTTGTGCTTATGCTTTCATTGATGACCCGGCTAACGCTTACGAAGCATTGCACATCGCATTGTCTAGAGCTCCAACGCTGGCTTTTCCTTGGTTATCTGTTGGTTCTCTTTACCTCAAATTGAATCAATTGAGAGATTCATTGGCTGCTTATTCTAAGGCTGCAAAGCTAAAGGAAGAGATTGTTGGATACGCCACCTGTGTTGTCACATGGAAAGGGTTGGCTTGTGTGTATGAACGTTGTGACAAGCAATTTTCTGATGCTGCAAATGCTTGTTCGAGAGCTGCTACTTATGCCAGACTTGCCGGCGATATGAGAAGCACTTCTCAGTTGGAACAACGCTCCCATGCCTTGCTAGCAGCTTCAAGAAGTGAAGCACCAGTACCAAAATTGCAGGCTCCACCAGATCCACCATTGCAATTGTTGAGAGATATTGTTTCCTTGTCCGCAGAAGAAAGAATTGATTTGATCAACAGACAAAGTATCCAACAGCAACACTTAGAACAGCAGCAGATTCAACCGGCACCTCAACCACAACCAATGCAACCCCAGGCAAGCGTGCATTTTCAACGCCCAGGTGTTCCGCAGGCTGGACCACCACAACCTCAACAATTTTCTCCACGCCAGCAGGTTGGATATCAGCAACAATTTTCGCCACATCAACCTATTGCCTACCAGCAGCAGTATCAGTTGGCCCCAGTAAATAGAGAAGGACAAACAACTCCTCTTGCCAGACCTAACGTTACCTTGCCATCCCCAACCAGTACCCTTCATGCTAATGATCCCCCACAGTACCATTATCCACAAGGGAAGTCTATTCCTCCTATTAATGCTCATCATCAGCCTGCTACTGTTGTTGCTACAGCACCACCACAAATTCGCCCTGGAGGCCATTATTCTCAATTTCCACATCCTGCAGACCAACGTCCTCGTGACTACATATAAAATTGCTGCTTCATCTGTTTTTCGTGAACAGCTGGGCGTATAAGGCTGTTCGTGTTGTATATTTAAAGTTTTTTATTTCATTCTTTTCACTTTTCACGATTATAATATTTTCGACAATTTTTCTCCTTCATGGTTTACTCATCATTTTTGCTATTTTTAACGATATTCAATTGACGCAGATTGCTTTTTTTTTTTTACTTTTTCTATATATTTTCACATCTTCTTTCATTACAGGCAATGTAACATAGACATTTATGGATGTCAAAAAAATTCAAATTATTAAAAGTAGAGCAAATGTAATAAATTAAAAAAAATAAAAAAAGTTGTATATAGAGTTCAGGTATTATCTTCTAAAACCCTTTTTGCAGAGGCATATATCTTCAAGGTATTAAACACACCTGATCCGAGACCTAAACCATAATAAACATATTTAGTAACATTCAAGTTGAACAAATCTATTAGATCAAACAATAAGTCGCATGTTGACTTGCAAAGTCCGTAGTTGGTAATCTTGATCTCGTGCTCCAATTTGGCAATTTGAGCAGTGTATTCTTCCGCCGATAATTTCTCATCCTCGAGACCTTCTCTTATAGCTTTTTCCTTTTGATATTTCAAGGCCTGAAGCTTGGTGTATCCGATTTTTAACTGGTAAAAGATATCGGCGAGCCATATTATTTCATCGGACTTGCCAATTATTCTCTTAGCAGTTGGGTGCCTTTCAGAGCTGAAGAATTTGAATTTGAACAAAAGACCCAATTCGTCCACTATCCCATAGGAAGTGTCAACAAAGTCTGTGGCAAAGTCGTCCGTTATGAAATAGCTGTAGTTCTTCTTGTGGAGTAACTGATAAACAATATTGTTGGTGAGATTCATTATTCTGAATGGGGTTTTGCCAAATCTCAATGTTTGACGGAACAATGATAAACCATTGGCGACACCATCGCACCTGTCGATGAAGTTGCGCAAGAAGACAAACTTGAAGTATCCAACAAGAAAGATAGGGTTTTTGAGAAGTAATTTGACCAAGCTATTGCTTGAAACACCCTGCTTTTCGCTCAAAGTGGTGATCTGCACAAGCATGGACTTGTTGGCTGTGATAAATGACTTTTGGTACCGCGACGAATAAAACACAAGAAGGCGCATCAAATATTGGGCTACTTTGGCAAGACAGTTTTTGCCGGAAAGCTCACTGACCATCTTATTGAGCACAGCAAAGGCCGTGACATTTTTTCTAGGGACACTGGGGGTTGGGATGTTGCGGTGACGACGTTGCTGAGGTTTACTGGTAGTAGGTTTTTCCACAATCGCACTTTTAACTTCTGCCACAGTAACTTGAGACTGCTCGAGCAGCACTGGCTCGGCGGCTGAGACGACAGTAGCCATTTTATATAACCTCTTATTTTGAAGGGAGAGAAAAGGCCAAGGAGAAGAGAGAAACAGAGAGGCGGACAGCCTTTGTGCAACAGCGCCGTGTGACAGATCTTCAAATAAATGTTCCGCTTTCTTTTTTCTGTGTTTTTAGATGACGGCTTTTTCGTTTTTCGGCTGCAATGTTGCACACTAATAGACCCAGTGCTGTGGTGCCTTTTGGGCTGCTGATTCTGCTCGTATGTGGAATTAGCCTTAGCCGCGGCTGGCACAGCGAGAATAGTAGTAATGTGCTCACAACAGCATAAAACATTTATAAATTACTATGGATAGAAAAATAAATGAGCCGAAACTTTATTAAACAGTAGACTAAAAACAGAAACGAAAACGCAATAAACCAATAATATGAACTTATTTGAAATCTTTGTAGGACCATTTCTCCGTAACCTTTGGAGTGTATCTTCTCTTCTTCTTGACCGGCAACCTGCTTTCCACCTTACCCTTACTTTGAAGGTTTCTCATCTGGTCATAAAGCAAGTTTCCTTCAGGCGTGAGCTTTCTCAAGGAGTCGTTCAATTCGTCACTCAACTTGACTTCTAAAGTATCGTTCATGACGTGATACTTGGTACCCAATTTGTGATTTTTTCTCTTCTTTGGTTCAGTAAGACTAGCGCTCAGCGTTTCAGTTTTAGTACTCACTTCCTGTTCAATAGCTTTAATTCTCTGCAACTCAGTTATCTGCTTCTTGAGCTCCTTAAGTTCTTTTTCAAGCTTGAGTTTTTCTTCGTGTCTTTTTTGTCTGTTTCTCTGAGTTCTAGTCTTTTTCTTATTTTTGACTGGCTTATTCACAGATAATCTGAGCTCTTCATTGTCGGAACCTTCCTCGTCACTACTATCGTTGTGATTCTTGCTCTTTTCGTCTTTCTTTTCCTCTTCATCTTCGCTGTCGGACTTTTCTTCTTCGTCATCAATGGTTGCTATCAACTGCTGGATTCTCTCCTGATACTGCTTCAATGCTATTCTCTTGTCATCCTCGGATTTTTCTTTGAAGAATTCTTGGTTTACGAGATCTTTCCAAGAAGGTAAAGAAGGGTTATAAGATTTACCAGCATGAGGAATGGCTTCAACTTCTTTCACGCTGATCGGCTTTTCCCTCAAGGTTTTAGGCACCACAGAGGCTTGGGTGTAACCGGTGACACTCTTTTCCTTCAAAAACTCTGGCTCTTCAAAGACGGCCTTTTTAGATTCTGGCATGACTGCGTCCCAAACATCATAGGTGATGCTATTGGTAGTTGATGCGAAACCGTGCTTTTCAAGCAGCCCCTGGGAGGTAGTCACGCCCTGGACTCTCCCAGCAAGCTTCATCAAGCGGTGGGCTTCTTTGCCAGAAACACCTTGAAATTTTTTGTTCTTGTTGGAATCTGAATGCTTTGCGTGAATTAAACCCGGAACTTTCGACTTGTTTGCCAATATTTCATCTGTTTTCAATTTCTTAAGGGCGCCATGCAATTTCTTCTTCTTGACGAGTTCATTATCCCCCGAAATGTCAATCTGGAATAACTGCTCAGAAGATATTTGGCCCACTTCCACACCTAAAGTTCTGATTTCTTCTCTTTTGGCATCGAGGGCATCTTCAACATCGTCGATGTCAATATTTTTACGCCATGCTTTCTTGCCCTTACGGGAGCTTTGCTGTTTTTGAGATGGTCTTCCGACTTCGGGCATACTGGAATATTTCGACTTTTGCTATGCTGATGGAGCGGTCAAAATGTAATGTACCTTTGAATGAAAGTAAAAGACTATTTTTTATGCTAAGGCAGGGAAATTTCTGTAGTTTTTTTTAATTTTTTTTTTACTCCTTGCGAGATGAGATGAAAATATTTTTCTCGGTTCATAGGCAGGTCGTACACGCATATAAATGCATGTTTGCGCGTGTATAAATAATAGCGCCTAGTTGCAGCTTCTAATCAATTTAATGTAAATCGAACTCGATAACATCGCTACTCTCAAGCGAAATCGCCTAAAAGGAGGGTTCCTACAAAGGAATGTGGCTTGGTTAAGTGACCGGTCTTAGTATCGGCTCTGCCTGGCTCCTACAGGGAATATAATTTACGCTTGAGAAATTGGGAACATTGAATTATGGCAACTGGCCGATCTATCAATTATAAATTATGTGAGAGCGAGTGAATATAGTCGTAAGTAGTCGTGAAAAAAAGTGGACATTAGCTGATTGATGAGCTTCTGACAGCAAATGAAATTTTGAGAAGAAAAAACAGCGAAACTAACCAGCAATTCGCAAAAGTTGGTATCATATAGTGTATTGTGAGAAGTAAAGCAAGTAAAGTTCATCATAGAAAAATTCAGAGTTTTAACTAAAAGTCAGAGATATAAGAATGGGGTGAAGAGAAGAAAGCTAGGAGGATACCATGTAATGAAGTAAAAAAGTGAAAACAGTATCAAATCCAGGAGGAAAAAATTCTTGTGTTTTCATAAAACGACTTTTGCCTGACCTGTTCAAGAATCGAAGTTGCAATCAGGTTAGCACGATACACATCACAAGCCTCATAGGAATCTTCTGTATCAAATTGGTCATTGTCGCCATTGGTCTGTCTGGCTGTCACTTTAGTAAAAGTGCTTTTTTCCTCGATGTTACTTGCGGTTGTATAGTAGCCAGACATTCTAGGCATATAGTTATTGTTAAGCTTATTCAAAGAATGCTGAAAGACAGTGTTGTTCTCAAAGTTCTGCTTAATTGGTGAGAATAATGAGAATTCGGGGGATTTTAAATTGTCCTCGGCACTACCAAGAGTGGTATTTTGGATTTTTAGCTTGTTGAGCGTTACTCTGGATGATCTATAGGTAGATTTATGCCTTTCCATATCGACCCCGCTGGTTGTTAATGTTGAAGCTGCGGAGAATCTCTTAACATCATTAATGGTGGTACCAAAATTAGTTCTTTTGAGTCGCAATGGCTGTACCAGCAAGTTCATGAAGTCATTGATTTCGCCATAATAATTTTTATCGACGAGTTCATTTCTTTGGTTGCTTATGCTTGTACTTGACTTGCAACTATGGTTGCTCATTCGTCTTTTAACATTTGGCTTATTCTCATGGAATACCACATCAAAGGGGGAGCTACTTCTGCTTTCTGAGCCGCTAGTGAAGTAGAAATTTTCGTCCTTTTCTTCTTCTTTTTCTTCCTGAATGGATTCGTAAGATTGAGATACATTCCCTTCTGGCACTGACTGGGATTCGTCATGGTGAAAATAGTAATTTGTGTTGTTTTTTAAGCTTTGCTCGAGACTGCCCCGCTGTTGAAAGCTCATGTGTCTCAAGTCCACAGAACCTTGCCTGACAGGTATCTCTGTGATTGGCATCGGATTTGAAATCAACTTTTTGCGGTCTTTGTAGCAGACCTTCTCAAACTCATTGTGTACTGAGTTACTTCTTGATAAGGCTTTCTTGATCTTTTTGCCAAAATGAAGATTCACGGACAAACTGGACTTGTCTGTATACGATACAACTGAGGAAGAACTGGAAGAGGGAGTTTGAACCGAGAAGAGAGAATGCTCTGATGGCGAAGATACCGGCTGTAAATTGTAGCTAGGCACATGAAGACCGGAAGGTGCAAAAGGGGATAACATAATTGGCTAAATAATTATAATAAACCTTTTCTGTGAATTAAGGAGGCTGAGCGCGGACAGCTGATCTGACGTTGCGTTTATGGTTTAAGGAGATGTGTTGAATGACTGGTCAACTAAATCACTTCTTTGACTATTTTTTGTATCAAGGGATTGGATATAATTCATAAATCCGCAAAATACAAAGGTTTAGATGTGTGATATTGTGTTTTGAAAAAATAAGGGACTGGGGAAGAATTTTGAGAAAAGATTGTCAAAACAGAAAAAAACCAGTAAATAAGGGAAAGCATTCTTATATATAAAAAAAAGCACAGTGCCACAACCTGACTGCCACTAGTATAGCTCACTAAACAAAGTTTTCAGTAATCTAGGGGCTCTCAAATTGTGCTGTTAGGGGCTGTTACTGGACCATGGGCTCGGGATGTTAGTTGTTTTGTCCAGTGTCCTGGCGTGAGAGAGTAACCGCAGCTGCTCCTTCCAAAATACTAGAGTACGGATCTATGCGTGTCGATGCGTGACCATGTATCTCCACGCAGGTCCGCTGGTTTCAGGAGTTCCATGATCCAACAGCTGATATCGGGTTTTGAGAAATATAAAGGCCACACAGACATCCACAAGAAGCTAATTCTCTTATTTTTGTACCTAGATGTCTTGTTGGGGGGATGGTATTTGAAAGAGGGCGCCAACTAATGAAAACATCCGTGGAGAATCCTCAGTATTCTCCTGCAGGAGACTGTAATATCGCTTCCGTTTTCGTGTGCTGCTGCTGTGTGAAAACAAAAGCTGCAGCGGTGCGAGCATAAAACCGCGTCGCTCGGAGCCGGTATCAACCACAACGTCCCCCCGAGCATTAATGCCCTGTGACAGGCCAAGGTTTTTGCGGTAGTTTACATTCTGCTATCGCTTAGCAAGGGCTGATGAGAGGTTAGTGGCTTCAGTTAGGGCAAAGAGACTATCGCATTGACCGGGGCTTTCGATGCTTATTTCCGGACCTATCCAGAGTTATCTGGTATAAGCATGACTTACTAAAGTATTATTACTAGAGCTCACACATCAATTAAATTAGCATAAGCAGTCTTACATGTTTCAAATTTTTTAATACTATGGAAATTCTGTCTTTGTGTTGAAATCTACTTAATAGTAGCTCTATCTACCACATTATGAGGCTCGATGAAAATAACTTGGTAACAATCGATCTGGAGCCTCGATAACCTATACACAACGTATTCCACAAGTAAACTAGGAGCTCTGAATACCTTGGCCCAACTTTGGTGGAAACTCGCCTCTTGAACCATCCTTGGATACACAGGTGCACCAATCTTCTTTTAAAAAGTTAGACATGGCAGAGGAAATATGAAGACCGCATCCAATCCAGGTTCCTTTGCCTATAAGTTGAGCGCTGTTAGTACCAGGCCGCCAGGGGTCTTCAATGTGTCTTAGCTTAAATTCAGCCATAATAATCAGGGAGATCAGTCTCGTTTCTGAAGGCAAAACCAGAAAAGCAAAACTTGTTCAACCACACTTACCGCAAGTATCACAAGAAACTGGCTTGCACATTCCGTTATAATTGAGAAGAATATCCTTGGATTATGCAAATGTTAGCTACTGCTTGTTTATCAAAAGACGTTGTTAGTCTCTCGAGTACAGATACTTTGTCTTTTAGCTTAGAAATCCCATTTTCTTCCTCAAGACATCAAGCCAGGGATACCCGGCTATAAAAATGTCAGCAAAGCCCGAGGATATGACGTTACGCAGCAGTAGATTATGTCTCGTATTGATAGAGAAAGCTTTTGGACACTGTCCAAGTGAGACTCAAAAAAAAAAATTAATGAGGACTAGACATAGCCAAAAGGCATTTCGAAAGATCAACAAGGCTTTCAAAACTTGTCAAGAATTAGATCTATCCAGAGACGCAGCAGCTGCACCAAAACGAAAGGTGCGATACTATTACCCTACTTTTCTGCCGTATAACAGAGAGGGTGGGGTCTTCTTACTGATGTACTTCCCAATGCCATCAGATGAATAAATATTCAGGCATTGCATGACCTGAAAGTCTTGACTCAACTTGACAGCAAGAGCACCAAGAGGTTTGGAATTACTTACTGTCAAAATTGAGAGCTTAGATAAAATAAACTCTTAAGATGATCTTTTTCAATAATGCCAAAGTTTTCAGCTATATTATGATAACAATAGCCATACTATCGATGCTAGCGCTTGGCTCAAATATTTTAGAGGTCAGCAGCTCCACTTTCCCTCAATTAGTATCGCAGAAACCGTTTTCCATAATAGCATTCTACTCCCACTCTTGCGGCCATTGCAAGAGATTAATGCCAAGGTGGAAATACTTGTCGAAGATCCATGAATCGAATTTCAGACAGCTACAGTTCATCCAGATGGATGCGCTCAAGTATAAAAAGTTGGCACAGTCGTACGGTGTGAGAAGCTTTCCGACTATCAAGATTATCGACTCAAGTGCTAGAGAATTGGCCACGTTTTCTAATTACAGAACTTTGGAGAATTTAAACAGGTTTATTGAATTGAACACAGGTTTGATTCCCCAGTGGCCGAACTCGCACGTTGCCGTTTTGAAAGACGTTAAAGAAGAGAATTCATTGTCAAGAATTATCAAGAAAACTATTACAAACAAAGCTGAAGCTGAAAACGAAGCACCAAGTCAAGAAGACATTCTCATTGCCAAAGAGTTTACGCCATTGCAAGTGGAAGGTTCCGAAAATGATAGCTCGCTCAAGTTTTGGGAATTCATTATAGACAAATATTTGCACACAGACAAATCCATAATTTTAAGTTTTGTTGCCCCATGGCTTGAAGCATGGAACAAAGAAAACTCATTTTATGAACAGATTGCAACAAACAACTTTTTGGACAAGAACCTTGAAAACGTGATATACGCCAAAATTGACACCACCGTTCCCGAAAACAGTGATCTTGTCTCATTCTTTAAAGTTAACGAGCTACCGGTTATCATTCACTTGTTGAATGAAAAAGAGAAGAGTGGAAGCTTTTTTATCCGTACATTGAGCCAACTCAAGCAGAAACTTAGCCATAGACCTGCAGAATTACAATCTGTCCAGTTTACACACAAAGACATTTCCACATTTATCGCAAATGCCAAATTTAATATTTACAACAGAAACGACTTACCGTTAGTATTTCCAAGTGATGAGCGGGACTTGGTGCTAAAAATTGCACAAAAGTCGTTTGTTGAGTTCAAAAACAACCACACAATACTGGACATTTACAACAACAACATCACTCTCAACGATGGAATCAACAAGGAGGCAGAGTACATAAACGGCAAGCCCCAACAGGTCAGTTTCAATGTTCAATCTAAGGGGCACAAAAAGGATATAGTGGAGGAAAGCGAAGAGAATGAGTATTTCAAGAAGGATTTTCTTCAGTTGAGAGAATTATGATTAGATCTATATTTAATCAGTAATGGACATCATTTTGTTGAAAAGAATATGCAATTTGCAGAAATTATGTCTAATGAATCATAGACTTAATCAACGTTGTAAAATAAATATGTGCTGTGCTTTTAGCGGTTTCTATATGCTGAAAGACACACTTCGCGGTATCATGTGCATATATCAAAGATAACTGCCTTGATGATACCTGCGGCCTTTATATCGATAGTACTGTGGTCGGGGAATTCAATTCAAACCGTTGTTAGCCGAACTTCGGCAAGTTAACTATCGCTGATAATGATGGTAATGACTGCACCCGGGTCGATGACGGCGCGATCAGTTGCGTTGATTCCGTATTCGGGTGTTCGGGGAGTGATGCCGGTTTCCGGTTAAGTGACGTTGAATGTTTGATAAGACACCCCTCTTCCCACGTTTGAGACAAAATATGGTTTGTTGATGTCTGCGACATTTGCTTCATCTTTTGAGATGTTTGAAAAGATGTTGTTAGCTTTGCTGATGTGTTCGCCATAGTTGTGAGCGCATTTGCAACTTTTGCAACATCATGGTTTTTGAAATCTGGTTTTCATGGCGTTGGCTTTTGCATTTGGCTTTCTTGCCTTCGGTTTTTGTTTTTGAAAGCACAATGTTGTGTTTGAAATATCGTAAGGCGCGAAAGTTGCTTGGTTAAGCCCGAATTGTGGCTAGGCTGAATTTGGGAATAGGTCAAGTGGTGGGCTGAGATGATGCCGTTGATATCATCTAAGGTGATCTTGCGATATTTGCTTAGGTGTGCCATGATGCGAGGAACAATCGCGGATTGGAGTTCTGAGTATGTTTGAAGATCGTAGTCAACCCTAGTTAAGGTGATAAAGATATATATGCGTCATCTCTGGTTTCAAAAGCTGCTAGGAATTTTTTATGTTCCCGTTTTTGAGCACGAAGCGCATCTGGGTATTTGAGATGAGATGGGTTTATTCTCACATAGTTAAAGACAGCTTGGACCAAAGCTTCACCTTTGTTTTGGTTTTTGTGTAAGAACTCCTTGTGTTCAAGTAAAGTGGCGTTTTTTGCGAGTTAAACAGGAAATTGCATGATAGTTTTCTTGAGCCATAAGACTAACTGGGTCTCAAGGGATTTTCAAAGTAGGATTGAGCTGATTCGTTTAGAAATGGCCTCTTCCATGATGGGTAAGAATAGTTGGGATTTTGGTTTGGCGGAAGACAGCACCGAAACCTTCGTGTACCGTGTCGAGTTCCTCTTGTATCTTGTTGAGAACATGGTGACATTCTCATCTGAAGAAGTGAGAACTAGATGAGACCTGTTTTGTGCTCTAAGATTTTGCAGAGCGAGGTGATTGTATTTTCACCTATGTGAACGAAATCCTTCATGCTGATGGATTGATTCACGTACGTTGAAATTTCCCAAATGTGTATATTTTAAAATTGGATGGTAAGGTTTCCGATGGTACGGTCTTTAGACGTACAAGGTTAACAGCGGCTCATAACCCGTCAGGCGCATGTACTAAATATAGCTGCCTTGGTTATATTGAAATATATAAAATCAAATAAATAGAGGAAAGTAATACTTATTTGTAGGTAAAATAAATATTACTTTTTCTAAAAGAATAAACCTTGATATTCCTATAAGTTAGGTATAAGAGAAAGCCTTTTGTGTTAACAAATGTGTTTTTCCTTGCTGTAATCTGTAAGAATATGCAGGTATGATCTGATAAACGCTTACCATGCTTATGATACTTTGTTGCTATGTGCACGACGTCAGGGACGAAAAAAGAAAGAAAAAGTAAAGGAGCGAAGGGCAGAAAAAGTAAAATGAGAAAAAGCCAAATAAATCACATCGACATTAAATCATCGAAATTTAGTTTCCACCTTTTTTTCTAATTCTGTATTGGTACGCTTCTATTTTGACAGGGCCCTTCAATATTTTGTTTTTCACTTATTGAATTTTTACGTTTTGCTTCGTCACTCTCACTTTCGCTTTTTGTTTTGTAATTTTCTTGTTCTATTGCCTTTTTAGCTTATCATCGAAGTGTCCTTCTGCTTTTCAAGATGATTCGTTTTGCAGGAAATAGGAACGCTCGTTTTTTATTGGTCTCCGTGGGTCTTTTCTTTTTTGTTACATTGTTTTACTTCTCCTCTTCAAGTTCTCCTTTGTGTATGTGATTTTGATTATTTTTACTGTCAGTGCGGCTGTATGGCCCCTTAGGCCCTTTAACCTGAGAAAGTCGTGATACTAACTATGTGGTGCTTATAGACCGAGAGCAGTTAGCCGAAGGAACCTTTTTGAAAGGTGCCAAAGACAGGGCCAATAATTTGGTTCAGGAAACCAAGGCCTCATTTAGATCCTCTGAGAAGTTGGCTGGCGATAATACCTACAGCAAAGAAGCTGTCGCCAAGGTTGACGCGGAATCTACACAAGCCGCGATTGACGTGAGCGAGGCTGATGCCACTAAGGGTCGGACCAAAGAGGCTTTGAAGCCGCCGTATCCAAACAGTCCAAACGGCAAAGCCGAAGGCTACAACAAAAATAAAGAAAAGGTTAAGGCTGATAAGGCCTTTTCTACCATTGAGCAACAAAAGGAAGGAAGTGGAAAGACTTACAGTGATGACAAGGACATCAAGCAGACCGAAGGCTCATCATCAGGCTTGTCTTCATCTTTGAAAGGTGTTACTGGTGATGACAAGGAAGCTGCTGGCTCATCTTACGGCTCCGACTCTGATGCTCTCAAGTCTGGTTCTGACTCTTTTTCCTCTTCTTCCTCGTCCTCTGGAAAATGTGATTCCAAGCCTGAGTACGTTGTGATGATTGATGCTGGTTCTAGTGGTTCCAGGGTCCACATTTACGAGTTCGACATCTGCTACTCTCCTCCAAAGTTGTTGAGAGAAGAGTTTAAGATGCTTAAGCCCGGCTTGTCATCCTTTGATTCAGACACTCTTGGTGCTGCCAAATCCTTGGACCCGTTGTTGGAGCTTGCTGTTAAGACTGTTCCGAAGGATGTCCAGGGATGCACTCCGGTTGCTGTTAAGGCCACCGCTGGTTTGAGATTATTGGGTCAGGAAAAGTCTGATGCTATCTTAAAGGAAGTCAAAAGATACTTGGAGACCGAATGGCCATTTGCCGTTGTTGGAGGTAACGGTATTTCCATAATGGACGGTGCCGATGAGGGTGTTTACGCCTGGATCACCGCCAACTACTTGATCGGCAACATTGGCTCTAAGGAGAAGACTCCAACTGCTGCTGTCTTTGACTTGGGTGGTGGCTCTACTCAAATTGTCTTTGAACCACATTTTAAGGCCAAGAATGAAAAGATGATTGAAGGACAACACAAGTACGCTCTTAAATTTGGCGATAGAGACTTTGAATTGTACCAATACTCTCACTTGGGTTACGGCTTAATGGAAGGAAGAAATAACATTAATAAGTTGATTTTGAACTCTTATTTGAAATCAAGCAAGAAGCCAGCTGGCTTAGTCCCAATTGGTTCTGACGACAAAGAAGCCAAGGTCGACATTATTTCTCCATGTATGGCCCCGGGAAACGTTGCCAAGAATGTAAAGGTCAAGTATTCTGACGACGAGACCTATTTGGTCAATTTTATTGGTCCAGAAACTGCTACTGGTGCCCAGTGCCGTTTCTTGGCCGAGAAGACCTTGAACAAGGAAGCCGAATGCGTCCAGGCTCCATGTTCTTTTAACGGTATTCATCAGCCATCTTTGGTTAGAAACTTCCAACAGTCCTCTGACATGTACATCTTCTCCTTCTTCTATGACAGAACGAACCCATTGGGCATGCCAAGCTCATTTACCTTGGAGGAAATGAGCGAGTTAGCCAAGATCGTCTGCAACGGCAACAGCTTCTGGGAGAAAATGTTGGGAGCCATGAATGGTGCTGTGGAGGAGTTGACCAACGAGCCAAACTACTGTTTGGACTTGTCCTTTATGGTTGCCATGTTGCACACTGGCTACGACATTCCATTGCACAGAGAGTTGAAGACCGCCAAGAAGATTGCCGGAAACGAGTTGGGCTGGTGTTTGGGTGCCTCCTTGCCGTTGTTGGACAAGAAGGACTGGGAATGCCGTGTCAAACAGGAGAAAGTCTGAACAAACAACAGACGAGCTAACTGTTGAACCTTCTTCTTTAATTCTTCTTTGTATTTTTTTTTCGTTTAGTTTTCTGTCAGTATTGTTGTTATCGTTAAAATGATCGCTACTGTGTTTGCTGGTTGGTTTTTCCAAGTTCTCAGTTTTCTACCGCACATGATACACGCCGGATAAATGTTATTTTGTAATTATAATTGTAGAATGCATTGGTCATTATTATAGTTATAGTTTGCGTTGATAATGCTTATAAAGACCCATGCAAGTGGAGTGTGTAACCATCGCTCCCAACGGGTATAAGCGCTGAGTCAGCGGTTGTGCTTGCGCAGCGCGGAGGCAAGAAAATGGCAAATTGCACTGCTGAAACGGAAGACAACAAATGTCAGGAAGAAGCGCTGCCCACGTTCTTTCCACCTCCCACATCGCACCTCCAACTAGCGCCCAGCACCAGCATCGCCGACATCAGAAGACACCGCCTCCCGTTTGTCTTCGTCCTTGTCTGCTCCAGCAAACAGTAGCTGTCTCCTGCTCTGCTCGCCCTGTCAGCCACGATGCCTCCAGGAGCAACTTCCAAGTAAGTATTGTCCCTAGTTCCGCGCCTCTGGACGCTTTTCTGGACACCCTTGTGCCCGCCTGAATAATGCCAGTGTGGCGGCGAAGTGCCTTCCCTTGATCTGGATACCAGACTCTTCTTTTGCCTCCTAGGTCTTCCGACATCTCCGATCATGTTTTCTTGCTTTTTCTTCTTTTATCTTTTTTTTTTTTGATTCTGTCAAAAGGCGTTGCAGTTACTAACAATGACCTTCTCTAGAATCACTGTCAAGCTCGTTGCCGCCGAGTCCCTTTACAAGCGAGATGTGTTCAGGTCTCCTGACCCGTTCGCTGTCTTGACTGTCGATGGTGGCCAGACCAAGTCCACCAAGATCTGCAAAAGAACTTTGAATCCTTACTGGAATCACACCTTTGAGTTTGACGTCAATGAAGACTCCCTCTTAGCCATTCAGGTCTTTGACCAGAAAAAGTTCAAGAAGAAGGATCAGGGCTTTTTGGGAGTCGTCAACATCAGGATTTCCGATATAATGGATCTTACCATTGAAAATTTCCAAGACACAATTACCAAAAACCTCCAAAAGTCCAACGACTCTCTTTCCGTCAGCGGCAGATTGATTCTTGTGGTTGCCAACCAGCCTCTCGTTGGCAGCACAACCACCGCACAAAGTGCTAATACTACTAGTGCCAGCACCAACGCTAACACAAATGATTCTTCCGCCTCTGGTCCGCTCGCTAACAATCCTGCCGCCATGTCTGCTGCGGATCACATCAACAACTTGACCCAGCAGGTGAATTCAGGCCCTATCAATGGCCCACTAACTGACAGTTCCGCACAGCTTTCCGAGCAACAGCAAACTCAGAACAGACAATATTCATCTTTTGAAGATCAGTACGGCAGATTGCCTCCTGGATGGGAGAGAAAGACCGACCAGTTTGGCAGAACTTACTATGTGGACCACAACACCAGAACCACCACCTGGAGAAGACCACAGTTGAATCAGTCGGAAGCAGAAAGAGCCCAGCAGCGTGCAACCCAGATAGAAGCAGAAAGACGCCAGCATGAAGGTAGAACATTGCCTGGCGAAAGCAGCGCCGGAGGCGCCGGAACTGCCAACAATGACAGCGCTAATGTTCTCGTTAATACTACTGGCGACACTCCTGCCTCCAACGGTAACGCTGCCTTATCAATGTCTGTGAATAATACCACCACTCCAGGCCTTGGAGACCTTCCGCCAGGCTGGGAGCAGCGCCACACTCCCGAAGGAAGACCTTACTTTGTGGACCACAATACCAGAACCACCACCTGGGTGGACCCTAGAAGACAACAATACATCAGAACCTATGGCCCAACCGCCACTATTCAGCAACAACCAGTTTCACAGTTGGGCCCATTGCCAAGTGGTTGGGAAATGAGACTCACAAATACAGCCAGAGTCTACTTTGTTGACCACAACACAAAGACCACCACTTGGGATGACCCGAGATTACCTTCCTCATTAGATCAAAACGTTCCACAATACAAGAGGGACTTTAGAAGAAAACTTATATACTTCCGCTCTCAACCTGGTTTGCGTGTTCAACCTGGTCAATGTCACATTAAGGTCAGAAGAGATCATATATTTGATGATGCTTATCAGGAGATTATGAGACAAACCCCAGAGGAATTGAAGAAGAGACTTATGATCAGATTTGAAGGTGAAGAAGGTTTGGATTATGGTGGTGTTTCTCGTGAATTCTTCTTCTTGCTTTCCCACGAAATGTTTAACCCTCAATACTGTTTGTTCGAATACGCCGCATACGACAATTACACTTTACAAATCAATCCAAATTCTGGTATCAACAATGAGCACTTGAACTACTTCAAGTTTATTGGAAGAGTGGTGGGACTTTGTATCTTCCACAGAAGATTCTTGGATACCTTCTTTGTCGGTGCATTCTACAAGATGATGTTGCACAAAAAGATTGTATTGCAGGATATGGAAGGTATCGATGCTGAATACTACAATTCCCTTGTATGGATGCTAGAGAACGATATCACGGATGTGCTATACTTGAACTTTAGTGCTGAGGAACAAAGGTTTGGTGAAACTGTGATATATGATTTGAAAGAAAATGGAAGAAACATTGAAGTTACTGAAGAAAATAAGAAGGAGTACGTGGAACTTATAACAGAATGGAAAATTTACAAAAAGGTGGAAGAACAGTTCAAGGCATTCTTGACTGGTTTCCACGAATTGGTCCCAGAAGATTTGGTTGGTGTGTTTGATGAGAGAGAATTAGAATTGTTAATTGGCGGTCTTTCGGATATCAATGTTGACGACTGGAAGAAACACACTGATTACCGTGGATACCAGGAGAGTGATCAGGTTGTCCAATGGTTTTGGGAAATCATCACCAACTGGGATAATGAGAAGAGAGCAAGATTGCTACAGTTTACTACTGGTACATCGAGAATTCCTGTTAACGGTTTTAAGGACTTGCAAGGTTCCGATGGTCCTAGAAGATTTACCATTGAAAAAGCCGGAGAAGCTAACCAATTGCCTAAGTCCCACACTTGTTTCAATAGAGTCGATTTACCTCCATACACTGATAAAAATTCGTTAGAACAAAAGTTGACTTTGGCAGTGGAAGAAACCATGGGTTTCGGTCAAGAGTGATGTTTTTGTTTTTGTTTCTTTGTTTTATTCTAATATATGTTTTTTGTTTGTTTTGTTTTAGCGTTGTAAATGGTTGTTGCAATTTTTTACACATTCAGACTGGCACAATATTGTAATTGACTCTCTTAATTTGTTTGTATACTGTTGTATAGAATACTTATCAGCTTTTAACAAATTTCATAAGGATTGTTATCTTGACGTTCCCGCATTCAAGTTGTCAATATTAATCTTTACCAATATGGCCGATTTAGCGAAATCACTTGGACCTTAGACAAACATACCATTTTATTTGTTCCTTAGTCCCGGCCTTTTGTGCCGTTGCATTCATTACGTAATAGACCTCTTATCTTCATCATTAGCCGTCTTTGGCATGCTCTTGGTATAATGGAAGGTATACGAACGCGCACAGGCACATGAAATTTGCTAGGCACCCTACTAGTGCGCTGCGATAAAGAACTCAGAAGAAAAAAGCAAGGAAAGCTGCGCCGTCGTATACTTTTTGCGGTACGAAAAAAAGAAACAGAAAAAAAAACGAAAAAAATATATATATTAATAGATTAAGTTCTTAATGGTGCGAAATTGCAACGGACGATAACAGTTTCAACGGCCCTTTACCAGTGAACTAGTGAACAGTGCTTAATTCATTTACAGAATTAACATCAACATCAATCAATATTCCAATTGTATTTTGTCTGCTCAGATAAGCATATTCCCCGCATATAGCAGCACTCCAAATTTCATTTCTGTCGCCAGAAAGCACTTACCCATCCACTATGACTGCCTCCAGTTACGATCAGCTAGTTAAGAGTTTGAAAGAGGATGACATCCTTGTTCAGTTTCCGGAAGCCATTCCGTTGCACAAGACCACCGGCTCCTCCTCGAGTACTGAGAAGTCCGACAAAGACCACGAGGACGATGTGTTTCAGGGCCACGACGAGGAGCAAATCAGATTGATGAACGAATACTGCATCGTGTTGGACTACAACGATGTACCTGTCGCCGCGGGCACCAAGAAACTCTGCCACTTGATGACGAACATTAACGCAGGCTTGTTGCACCGCGCCTTCTCGGTGTTTCTCTTCAACAGTGAGAACAAGTTGCTTTTACAGCAGAGAGCCAGCGAGAAGATCACGTTTCCAGACATGTGGACCAATACCTGCTGCTCACACCCGTTGTGCTTCAAGAAGGAGTTGGGCGAGTTTAGCGCGGACCCGCAGGTCTTGTTGGCGAACGGCGTGCAGGGCAGCAAGGAGGCCGCCGTGAGAAAGTTAGATCACGAATTGGGCATCCGCGACATCAGCACCGATAAGTTCAACTTTTTGACGAGAATTCACTACAAATCGCCAAACCCAACTGACAACAAGTGGGGCGAGCACGAAATTGATTACATATTGATCGCCAAGCAGGATGTTGAGTTGAACATCAATGTGAACGAAGTCAGAGACTACAGATACGTTACCGAGAAGGAGTTGAGGGAGATGATGGATGATAAAAACTTAATCTTTACTCCATGGTTCAAGTTGATCTGCGAGAAGTACTTGTTCAAGTGGTGGAAGGACTTAAGAGATGGTAAGCCATTGCCCGTCGATACGGAGCTCCACCATCTCGTCTAGGAGCTTCACTTTCTTTTTTAATTTCCCAATTTTGTTCCATTTCTTTTCAATCACTCTCTTTTTTCTCTCCTGTTCAGTTTTGTTTTCTGTTTTTTCTCCTGTCTTTAGAGTAGGACTTAATTTTTCATTGTGCTTTTCTTCGATTTCTGTGTTTTCTGCTTCTATATTTGACGTTCTTCATCAGCAAAGGGAAGAAATCTCTATCTAATGTACTATACTTACTTAGAACTTGGTAAGTATCATGTAGGTCAAAAAGTTGTGAAAAAGCCACGTTTGTGGCTATTTATTCTAAATTCGTATTATTCGTTAAAAGGTTATATAAAATACCATTATCCATCTATGTCGTCCTGGACATTAGCAAAAGAGTTCAAAAATGTCTCCATGTCGTTAATCGAGGCCTGAAGGTCTCTCGTACACAACCTTCCCTGCTCATCAACAATCTTGTTCCTAGTAAGCATAAAATTTTTACCTTGGAACGTGAAAGGATTATTGTTTGTGATATTCGTCTTGCCGAAGTCAAGAAGGCTTAGTATAGATGACGACGACCTGATAGGTGACGAGGATTGCGAGTAGCGAGACGATCCAGCCGGGGAAGAGGATACGGATGCCATCGAAAACGTAGAGGAGTGGCGGGCATGGGACATGCTGCTCGATGAGACCAGAATATCAGTAGCCGACTCTGCGCTGTTATATTTTGAGTCCATGCTGGCTTTAGTACTGCTGCGCTTTCCCTTAACAGGCATGCCATTACTTTCTGTCTGGTCGTTGTCAACTTTGCCATTGTCGAGCTTCAATAAAATCTCAAACTCGCTGATTTCCCTGGTGGTCAAGTTGACGAAAATGGTCTTCGTAATCGATCTCTTATTATTGGACTCAAACTCATCGACATTGTCGTTCACAAGAAATGGGGTCTCGTAACACTTGTCAATATATTCATTGTGGAACAAGTCTTGTTTCATTGTATTGATAATCAGCTGTTTGACATTTTCATGTTTTTTTATTGTCTGCACGCTGAATTCAGGAATGAATTCGTGAGACACACCGACTATTGGCGGCAAGTATATTTCAGATGAAGGAGCAACAATTTTTCCAAACGGTTCTTCGGGATTAAAGTACACTTGAGCCAATTTTTCCCCGAGAATCTCTAAATCATCAAAATCATTTTCTTCGTCATAATTGTAAACGTTGCTAAACTCTTCATTAAGTGAGGAAAGACCGTCAATGGAAATATTCATCGAGTCGCCATTGTCATCAAAGGTGACTTTGATCTCTGTTTCAAACATTATGTCTCTAATATAATTTTTCCTGTACTTGCTGTTTTCCACAGCCAATACTCTTTCTATACCTGGTATAAAACTATTTGCCATTGTGTTGCTCAAAAGCTCATTGCTTTTTTTACGCACTTGCAACTTGTGATTCTCCATTGAGACTTCATTTGGGCAGGTAGGAGTGGGCTGTAAAGTTGGTAAGACACTGTACTTTTCAATATTTACACTCAAGATAGCTGTTGGAGTTCTTGAAAGCAAGCCAATTTTTTTAAAAGAAAACTTGCTTTTATTCACGGAGGAATTTGATGCTCTAATACTTTTTTGTGTCAAGTCAGCCACAGAATATGTTTTGACCAACTTTTTTCTAATGTCAGACGTACTAAACTTCTCATCATTATGCTGTATGAATGATGAGCTTCTCGAGGATTTCATCATGCCCCTAGTATTTGCAAAGTAGTTATTGCTGCCGCTGTTGTTGGTAGTTGAGCTGATGGAGCCACTTCTCGTAAAATATGAAAAGTTATCTGGGCCAACAAAGCTTTTGTAAGATGAGTTCTCAGATTGTGAGGAATAGACGCTTATGGAATCATAAGTTGACGTATTCGCAATAGGAATGGTTTTAGGTGACGAGAGCTGAATACCTCTTCCCTTTGATAAAACAGGAGACGGAGGCATCGCGCTATGCAAAGAAAATGGGGTTTGTGGTCTAGAGTTTGACCTTGAGTTGGATGCAGAGTTTGTTCTGGAGTGAGTGTCATCCAATGGCTTAATGTCTATCGCCGAAAGGTCCAAGGAAGGCAACTTGTTACGGGTAGTCACTTTTGTTTCGATGGAGTCGTAACTGGTGTCGACTGCCTCATCTTCTGGAATTCTGTCTTTAATATCAATTATGCTTGGAGTTTTGCTTTGCGAAAGACTGTGCAAATGAGTTTCGGTATCAGCGCTATGGGCCAAAGAGCTTTCTTCCGTGAAGAAATGTTTACTGTGTGTGTGATGTGTTTGTGGTCTGGCGTTTTTAGAAACCAAGTGCTTGGTGTCTTCAAAATCCTTCTCTGATAAGATGCTGTACTTGAAAATAACATCAGGTAAAAAGCAACTTATGATAAGCATTAAACTGTTGATAAATACGTCGCTTTGGCCATTCAATACAAGACGAACAATTTGGCTTTTTTTATCAGATGGTTTTGACTCCACAAGCTGTTTTCTCAAGGGATATAAAATAGCTAGCAATGTTGGCAAAAACTTGGCGCCAGCCCTGGTCAGGGCAAAAAGCGAGTCATGAACTGTAAGCCAGTGCCGTACCTCCTTGCAAAATTGTAAAAACAAATAATTTTTCGGCTTCTTGGCTAAAGAATGTGAGCTATTCTGGGACGAAACTGATGAGTGGTTTGGGGATGAAAGATCAAGTTTTAATATTTTTTCTAACCCAACAATACCTGTGATGACTCTGGGAGTGTTGAGAAAAATATTTATCCTATGATAGTAATTTAAGAAAACTTTTTCTGTCTCGAAATTTTTCTGTAAAAGAAGTTTGTTGAAATGTATTTTGTGCTGCTGAACATTGTCAACTCTGAAGTACTGAAATTTTGGCTTGTTAGTGTGCCTCAATTTATGCTTGCTGGAAGATGCAAAATCTGTAAAAGAACTTGCGCTTTTGCCAGTATTTGGTAGTGATATCAGGAAAGATTTGTCTGTCAATAAAGATGAAATGAGAGAACTTTTGCTGGAGCCAGTACCGTTACTGCTTTCTTGTATTTCAAGCTCCATTTGGAGGGCATAATATTTTTTCAAATATTTTAATGTAAGATCTTGAATCTCGTATAACCACTTGTCAAACTCAGGACAATTTGCCCCTACTGTTTGAGCCCACTCTTCGCAGCAAAAAGGTAGAACAATACATATGCCGATTGGCGTATTATTTTTTGAGCTGAAATCATAGTCTATTTTGCTTGAAGGCTGAGCAGTCCAATTATAATCGCTATCAGCTCTAGTTTCATTTTGATAAGTACTAACACTTTTGCTGTTGATATTTAGACTGGACATGGATGCAGTCACTATACGAGCACTGTCTGCTTTGGGGCTAGACATATCGTGCTTTTCTTGAGGTAAAGATTTGCGTGAACGAAGTAACGAATTCTCAAAATTTGCATCAAAATGATAAGTCCTCACTACTAAGGTTTTGTCTTTGAACTTGCTATTGAGGTCTTTTGGCTCACAGTGAATTCTAGAAAACTGTTTACGTTCGCCTTGAAAACTTGACCCAAATAAATACTGGGCTATCTGCTTAATTTCCTTGGAGCAGTTAGTGTATTCGTTGGAGCGCTGTTGCAGCTGCTGACTCTTGTAAGAGCATATTTTGCGATCTTCATTCGAACTTGATGCTCTGTTTCTTTCGATATCGGAATCGTAGAGAACAAAGTATCTGTCATTGGATAAAAGATCTCCAGTGTCTTCCAAAACTAATATTCTGAAATCGCTCTTTTCGAACTTAAAATGCAAAACATCGCTTGAGCCGTATAATGGAAAATTGGCGACCCGCTGATTCACTATGCTATCTGAATCTGTATTGGCTAGCGATAAGGGGGATGTTGAGTATAGAGAGGGCATCTCTGTTGGAGACGACGATGGCCCCTTGTTGAACAAACTGGCCAACATTCTGTGGAATGATTTTCGATGTGGTCCACAACGGCTTCAACACGATTAAGCCGTTAAGCTAGTGAAATGCTTCCGGGAGTGCGTTAGAAGGAAAAATGTAAAAGAGCGACAAAGTACTTAATGGCCCTTTCCTTAGAATATTTTATCCTTTCTCTAGTCTCGACCTATGGCTTCTTTCCCTTTTCTTTACTTTTTTCGCCTTCCGTTAGAAGCTTGAGTTTATTTGTGCAGCAGCTGGCACTGTATGGAATAATTTCCCTTTTGAGTCTGGGGTACAGACAGAAAGGCCAGTAACGGTACACAGAGGGCGTGTTGGGAGAGCCGTTTATAACAGCAGCGTGTTTTGAAAGCACGGTGCGTTGGAGAGACAAGATTAGTGGTGGCGGTTAAAAAGCATTATCAAAAAGAAAAACGCTAACAGATCTGAGCCCAACAATTACAAGGCTCAGGTATTTGGGAGGAGAGAGGCTGCGATCGCTTGCAAGGCCACCCGATAAGGTCACCTGCCCTCGCTTACATCAATCGAAATGGTGGGGTGCCCACCCTCTGTATCTTTGCTTTCCGCACAATTTGCTGTTTCATGCATCAGGTGCCATCGGTGCGATACCTCGGTGCAGTACCTTGGTGCGCGCTCATGCTGGACGCCAACATGTGAGGGCTGGCCTCGTCAGAAAGTAAAGACAACCACGGGAGGCTTACGTGCATGGAGAGCGAAGAGAAAAAAACAAAATGTACTTGGCATAATCCATAAAACAAAGCAAACAAAAAATGTAGAAATAGTGAGAATAGACAGTGGGAGAAGGAAGCGTTTATAAGAACATCATAATCAAAAAGTAGGAAAAAACCGAGAATTGGTAAAGGCGTTATTTTGCTTCGCCTCAAATTCAAAGTGCAGGTCAGCAGACCTACACAGGCCGGATTCTGAAGCGTAGAAGTCTTGGGCATTGCCGTCCTTAATTTTGTATATGGTGTGGGCTGGTGCCGGCATGCTCACCTTTGTGAACAAGCTGTCATGTTCAAACGAGTCTTCAGCATGCGTCCTTTTTTCGGAGTTAGTATAAATGCTATTCGCGTCAATGTGCCCAAAGTTTTTCTCAACATCGTACTCAAATAACTCATCGAAAATGCTAGACTCAGTGTACATGAGCTCTCCACCGTTGGCATAACCCCTATTACCCTGGAATCCGAAAGGGATCGTAAAAGGTATGCTGGACACTTCCTGAAATTTTTTGTCTCTCTTCTTTTGCTTTCGCTCTTCTAGTAAATCGACAAAGTAGCCCAATCCTAATAATCTGAATGCCTTTTTATAAAGTGGGCGAATATCGGTGCCGAGCCCAATAAAAATGAAAGCCAAAAAACTCACACCAATAAATATCCATCTCGGGTAAAACGGCAGTGAGTGATTAAAGAAAATGATCACGTTGAAAAAGACCTTCGAATGACTTTTTTTGATGTCAAGAGGACGAACAACGTCATAGTTGCTGGCAACGCAAAATATACTTAATGGAATTTCAATCAACACTGTGACCACACAAAACACCAACGTTCTCCAGATACGCTCCAAACTCAAGCCTGAATCAGCGCAGCGGACAAGATCTGGAGTGTCTGCTCTTTTCTTAAAGTAACTGCAAACGACCATTATACATACGGCGATCGTGCACGTTGACCAGAATAAAGGAATTATAGCGAACAAGAAAATATCAAGCCACGAGCCATCATGTGTAGGTGTGCATCCGTCATATCTGACAATAGCATAACGGTGGTTCAAAATAAGCCAAGTTAAGCTTATGACTATGATTGGGCTTAGCCAGCAAATCAATGAATAAACGAGGTTCTTTTTCCATGTTGGGAGGAATACAAAGCTTTTTGCAGTGATGACAGTGTAAGCTCTAAAACATAGTCCGAAGGCAGCACAGACAAGTCCAGTCATTGTGGCGTCGCTTAAATAGACCATTATGTCACAGTAGCCACTGCCTGACCAAGCAGTGGAGAAGTTTTCTCCACCCCAAATGGATACATTTACTATATTCTGGAGTAGCTGTACAGTTAGCCAAAAGTAAAAACTAAGAGCACATATGTCGAAGTAGTTTTTGGAGAAAAATATTATTGGAACGATTTCAAGTATGAGTGCTATGCTTGAAAGCGATATGAGTAAAGCTTGAAAGATGACCATTATCTCTTGCCTTGTAATTATCTAATAAATACTTGGTTCTTTTTGGCTGTATGTCACAAACTTCAGGGTCAGTGAATTCGGAATTTTCTAAGATGAGTAAAATAGTAGTTCCAGCACGAAAAAATCGAAGCTACTAATATCTTGAAAGTAGTCAAATCATTTTTTGAGAAAAAAGGCAGTAATATTGTTTAATACAACTTAGAATCCGAACCATTATAAGAAAACCATCACTCAGTACTGAACTGTGTATTATGTTACTCCTCAGAAACACATTTGTACTTTCCCTTTTGGTGCAAGTGATCTGTACTTTCCTTTTTAGTGCAAGTGATTTGTACTTTCCCTTTTTTCCCAAGCTACCTGTACTTCCCTGTTTGGTACAACTTATAAGCCAGGCCCCTTAGTGTTGCTGTCAAAGATTCTGCTGACACACTTTTCCTTTGAGACCCCGATTAGGAAATTTATGTTGGCTATAAACAAGACAGGCACCTGCATGCGACCGTATGTCTGGTGCACAGATCCCTAAAGTGTGGTAGAGGGGAGGGAAGAACAAAGCCTAGAATTTTGTTATTTTAGGAGAACCACACAATGGGATTTTACCAGCTATTCCAAGTAACTCTTAAGAATGCAGATCAAAGAAAATTTTTGAGGGGATCCTGTGTGTGTATAACGGCTTCGACTGGAACCCATTCTTCCCAAGACCACTGAGAACAAGTACACAACAAGTGTTGGTATTTTGTTGATATCTACAATGGTAGGCAGCTCTAATACCAGAGTTTTAAGCAACCCGAATAATAATTAACCTGTTAAATTGATTCACAAACGAGCTAAAGTAAAGTGTTTAAATGTATGATAAAGTGTAACCAACTATTGTGTAAAGGGGCTCCGAGCAGCACTTTACACTTGCGAAGCTTAGTTTTTGACACGAAAATCGTAAGTATGTAATTATTTAGATTCATGATTCGAGCCTCCTGCAGGTTACTTTTTGCCAGTTTTATTCAGCTTCTGGTGCGATCACACTACTAGTGGTATCGTATATCTTACAGCTTCTTGTTGTGCCGAAATATACTCCTCAAACAATTTATCTATAACATAAAAATTTATACAAAGCCAAAATGTAAAATGTAAAGTAAAGGAAATAACCTATACGTGTGCGAGTTAATTGCTATTGTTCGTCTTCAAGCCTTCTCAACAAGTAGTCGATTTCAACCTTCTTAGTCAATGGAATGATCCACTCCTTATAGATCCTCACCAATGCTTCTGGTTTCACCTTGCTTTGTTGGTTTTGAGTAGTACGAAGCAATGGGTCGGTACCGTAAGCTTTGGCCTTTTCGTACAACCTTATTAAAATCTTTTCTTCCACTGCAGCATTAGTGATTGCAGCATATAAGCCGTCAATGTCTTTCTCTTTAATCAACTTGATGTACTTTGGCTTATCATTGATAAATTTGGATTCGGCGACAAACCTACCAAAGTGAATCCTTCTACTAATAGACTGCAAGCAGTCAATATCGGTCAAAGTGCAGCTTCCCAAGTTTTCTGGCTGTTCACCTGGAAGCACACTGATTTCTGGAACAATACTTTTGATATAGTAGTCCTTGATTTCTTCATTGACATTAATCTCATCAGAATAGGATGCAAGGATTTTAGGATAATTAATTGGCGGTAAAATTGGTTCTGGAAGGTCATTAGGAAAAAATGCTATTTCATCTGGTGCCTGGTATCTTCTGAGCTGTGCTTCGGAACGTTCTTTTTGTAATAACGCAAATTCCACGAAAGAGCCATTAAAGTTTGGAATTGGGTATTTGCCTTTCTCATAGATGGAGGGAGTGGAAAAGAATTGGGATCTTTCGATGAAGTTGAAGATTATAGTGTCCTCCATACGTACTAATGCGCTTCTGATATTATTTAAATCGAGAACAGTTTCAGGGTTCAAAAAATCCATTTTGCTAGTATTTTTTGTTTCTCGGATTGGACTCACGCTTGGAGCATGGATTTGTAGCGAGCGGTGGAAGTTGAAGCCAATCAATAATGGTGAATAAAGGTTATTGTTTACGCTTATCTACTGTGTCAAATATTGTTAGTCACAAATGAGATTTTCCAAAGATTAAAGTATTTTTGTTTGTAGAAAACAAAAAAGTCACTTTAGTTCAAAACGGAAGCACAATAGCGGTAGGATGGACGTGATTTATGCATCTTACGACATAAAAGCGCATGAACCGCCGAATAATGCCTTAGACTACAAATATAGAATGGCGTGAGACTTCCATCAAAGTAAATTATAATTAAATAAAATAGCAAAAAACAGAAAACAAAGTATGATATACAAACTACCTAAATCTAGATAAAGCAGGGGACAACAAATCTTCCTGTTCCTCATATCCATTATTATTCTTGTTATGCATTTTTGCTCTAAGTTCTTTTTCACGCTTTAAATTGCTTTCGATTCTCAATTTTCTCTCGTCAACAACATTCTTGGACTTCTTTCTCAAATGACGACGCAAGGCAGAATTCTTACCCTTGACTTTAGGTAAAATGGCCATCTTGACATCTTGATCCTCCGGCTTAGCATTATTCGTTAACTCAGCTAAATCTTTGGCGGTCAACCTAGTGGTGTTGGCTTTCTTATCAATAGTACCAATGACGCTTGGATCCAAGGTGATCATATCTGGTTTCAATTTGTTGATTAAGGATCTGACTTCGGACTGTTGACGCTGTTTGGCGGTTTCAAATGGATTAATTTCCAAAGAGTCAAAGTTAGCTTCACCAGAGCCGGGAACGATTATGTTCCGTATGCCCTTTTCGTGGCCCAAAGTCAACAAGTCTTCAAATGGAACAAATTTGTTCATTTCTATTTTGGATCCCGAGTTCAAATGATGCATGTACAAGTTCACCTTCGAATCATGCGTGCTATTGAAAATCCCTTTGTAGATATTTAAATGAGAACCGCAAGAGACACTTAAAAGATTGGTATCTGAAATGTCTGTGCTTGTACCTGGAGTAGGCAACATTATAGAGTTTAATTCTTTAAACATCCTTATATCCCAAATTTTTAACGTTTTATCCGTCGATGTGCATGCCATGTACTTACCAGTACGGTCTATGGAAATCGATTTTACCGCTCCTCTAGAATTTAAGACCTTCACTAATGGCTTTGGCATAGCCGGACTCCAAAGACTTACTTGACCGTTAGAATGGCCCAAATGAACCACTGCATTCCATGGATTCTGCTTCATAGATATTGTTGGACCAAGCTTGGTACGTAGTTCTGAAATAAGCGCACCAGTAGACACATCCTGATACTTTAAGAAACCAGTATTGCCGGCAGTAGCCAAAAGAAAATGGTATGGTAAAAATTCCATATGCTTCACTTCAATATGCTGGTTCAATCTATGCAATTCGGTTCCCAATTTGTCATATATGAATGTGTATTTTTTTTGGGCCACTGCAAAAAATTGGTCATTGTGCAAATGCTTAACCGCATTAACAGTCTCATTTAAGTATAACTCGCAGTTGAGTGTTCCTTTCTGCCAATCCATAGAAGCGACATGACCATTTCTTCCTCCTATAAGTAAACTTCTTCCGTTTCTTGAATAGTCGAATATATATGGTCCATATTGATCAAGCTTCAAATTGATAGCTTTACGATTCATTTGTTCATCCACGCTTTCCTTGATGTCATCTTGTGTAACCTTGAAAGTCTTTTCCATTTCGGTTTCCGGCACCAAGAAGCCAGCGGACTCCTGAAGAAGGATCTCTGTGCTTTTGGCATCTTTCACCGCTTGTTTGTAAGTGTCGTCTAGTCTTTTCAAGTTAGCACGAACTCTTTTATCCTTTGGCTTTGCGATCTTCTTAGAGACCCCTTTTGGTCTGTCGTATTTGCTCTCAGACATGGTTAATACAGAAGCTTTTTTGTAACTTGAACTATTTTAAAACTTCAAAGCGAATAGAATAGTTACACTGCTATTTGGCTTGCTAATGTTAAATGAAATGTCTATGGCAGACGAAAGGTCCTGTTGTCAGCCTCCATGCCAAATCAGAAATTCTTTTCTTTTTTTGCATAAAAAATTCGAAATTTTCAACATCATCGCTTACATAATCGGGTGCAGTACATCGCGATCTGCATCGTTTTTGTGGTCGACCAGCATACATTCGAGCAGTTTTTTGATTATTTGCAATCTCTGGGGATGTTCCCGTTGATAATATCAACGGCAACCAATGTGGGGTTACATTGGCTTTGCCTTGGGTTTTTCCAACTGCCACTAACTATAGAATACAGTAAATATGTTTAATCATTCTAGTAACAGTCGGCTTACTTCCCTGTATCCAAAAAAGAGTTTCCTTAGAGAGCCCCAAAGTAATGTTGATTTGCGTCTCGATCACAACCTAGAGCCTTATAATACTGGCTCCACATTGCACCAAAGAAGGAGCAAAAATGAACTTCCTAAGTTGAAAAAAACCAAAAGCGTGGAAATTATATCATATAACACCGGTCACATTGAAGGTAATGTGAATACAAGCGGCCACGATGAAAATGAAGAGACCGAGGACTTTTTGAATAAGCCAAAAAAGCAAACAGACGATCGTGCCAGTAGGCCGAGTTCTCCAGAAAAAGGTTTTCGAAATATGTTTTGGTCTTTGTTCAACAAAGGAAGGCAGTCTTGTAAAAATGATGGTGTACAGATCATTTCAGGAGTCAGAAAAGAACCCGATGAGGAAGAGAAAGGAGCTGAGGCGCCTAAAAGTGCTGAGAGTGCACACGAAGAAGACACTGGAAACCTGTATGGGTCATGCACTTTGCACAATATCAACAACCGTCTTCGATATCCTGTTACGAGGTTGATGTTAGAAGGCTACGGAACCAAAGATTTGTTCTCAATGCAGCTCAATAGTATTAAGCTTCATAGGGGTAATGAAATGAGTCTTTTATTTTGCTGGAAGTTAATAAGCTATGATAAGGCTAAAAAGAAATATAAAAAAATTGGGCTTATGACAAAGAGGCAAGAGATAGAAGATCTTATAGGCTTCTTCAAGGCTAGAGAAGAGACAGATTCAATTATTATTTTACTAAAAGATGGATACAGAATACAAAGTCCAGGTAAAGGGAACATAATCGCGTTACAGGTTGTAAATTGTATACGATATTCGGCCCAAAAATCGATAACGAGACTTATTTGTGAAGATGACATGAATTTTGACGTGAAGAGTACCAAAGAAGGGATTGATGTCTACTCTATAACATTCAATCAGCAGCAAAGCTATTGCTTGATAAAGATTTATGTCAAGGAGAACAAAACCAAAGCATTATTAGAAATGTTCAAGCAAAGGCTACCCGAAGATCTTCGGCAGCTGTGCGACACAGCTAAATTTATATAGACTCACAAAATACAAACCAAATCAAAAGATTTTCCAAAATCAATCAATTTATGTAACAAAGTTGTTATGATATTGTCCATTATGTCTCTTCTTTACAAGAGACAACTTGAGGAGAAACGTAGACAGCTATGTCTTCTAAGAGGGTGAAGACACCCCGTATTTCAATAGTTCCCCGGCGCTCAATTAACATATCTCTGCGATGCTTCTGCTTGACATTTTGCAGAGCATTCTCCGGTAGTGTATAAAACCATTACATATACATCACTGGCCCGAATACAATACTTTTTTAGAGCAAAGAACGCAAAAACTTAAAGATAGCATCATCTTTAATTGATAATAAAAAGCTGCACCTAGAACGGGCCTCTATAATATTTCGCCGTAATCATGTCGCGAAATAAAGAAAAGGCACAATCGCTTCTCAATCAGTTCCACGACAAGAAGGCCCTTGATCTCGGGTACCTCAACATAAACAAGCTCCGGCGCCCCAGAAACATTTCCCGTATTACAGACCTCCTGATGGCGGAGAAATGGCGCGGCCAGGTGAACCAGGAAATAAACGCCAAAGTAACGCGCCTCTATGACGAGATGCTCTCCGACTACCAGATCCGCGACTTAAACGATGAGGTCAACCGGCTCTTCCGCGAGAAGACCGCGTGGGAGCATCGCATTAAGGAACTTGGAGGGCCCAACTACTTGAAGTTCTCTCAGAGCGGTGGGCAGGGCAGCAAGAACGAGTTCACGGTTCGGAATTACCGGTACTTTGGGCGTGCTAAGGAATTGAAGGAGGTCAAGCAGTTGATGGAGATGAAGGCGAAAGAGGCGGCGTCGGCGAGCATATCCAAGAACTCGGAGGTGGAGTATTTTAACAAAAAGTTGGTCTACGATAAGATGAATAAACTTGGTGCGGACTACTATGGGTTTTTGGATGATGGTGATGATGCAGATGATGCTATTGGACGTGGTGCAGGAGAATATGACGATGAAGTGGATGCAGAAGTTGCGCAAATATTAGGAGAAGAGTTTGTGCCCAAGGATACAAAAATGGCAATACTAAGGGAGAATGGGTTGAGTATTGATGATGATGATGACAGTGGGATACCAGAGCAACAAGATCTTTTATTTACTAATCTTCAGTCTGCAGAAAATTCTGCATCCAACAAATTAGTACAAATACTCAACCAGCAGTACTCCAGCAGTGATAGGAAATTTAAAGAGCCGGATGAGCTTTTAACAGCTGTTACGAACACGAGTCAAGTACCATCAGTGGAAGACGTAGAGAAGTTTTTAGTTGATAGGAAGAGAAAGGTTATGTTAGAACGCTTAAGTCTTCAATGAGTAATACAACATTTTGCCTAAATTAAGTAAACAATAACGTAAATGAAAGAATAAACACGGAAATTGCTTTAATTTGCAAAGTACTCAAGTTGGGCATCCTATGAAAAAAAAAGAAAAATAAGAAGCAAATAGCAAACGCATAGAAGTATAATCTAGAAACAAAATGGTCAATAACATGATAAGAAATACTGCACATTCATCATTAAAACCAAAGCAGTAAAATGCTAAGCAATTATTACCGGAATGTCGATTCATAAGAATGTAATGAAGTGAAAAAACAAATGTCGCCACTCACCGGTGTGAGGAAAGAAACAGCGCGTAGGAAAATAAATAATGAGCTATAAAAATAAATTGAAAAATAGAAATAAAAAGAAATGAAGTATCATAAAATTGTACATATAAGAGGATAAAAGAAATGAAAAATAAAAAAAGAAGACTTTATCAGTGATGACACTTTCAGCCAAAAAATAGACCCAATAGTTTGAATAGCTTTTCCTTTAAGTTGGTATTGTACTCTTTTGTTTCCTCCCATATAATTTTGTCATTTTCTTTTCTGCCAATATCCAATTGTAGCTGGTCAATCTTCAAGATCTTAGTACCTTTGACAAATTTGTAAATGCCATATGATAAGACAAATAAAATTAAAGATCCGTAACTAGTCAAGAAAAACTCAACACTCCAGCAACCTTTCAAGAAGACGGTTATTCCGGTACAGAGGACTGTTATGGATCCACCAATTAGACCGTACCAGGCCAAGTAAGGTTGGAATGGGGCTTTATATGGAAACGAGGGCGAGTTTCTGGAAGTTAGGTCGGTACGCAGCTTCAAGCCATAATAGTATCGAATAAAAGATAAGCACATACAGGCCCACACGATTTCGCCACTTGTGCTGCAAATGGTCATCAATCTTTGGAAAACGTTATTGGAGTCATTGCTGATGCACAAATATGATAGTGTGCCAAACACGCCAGAAAACAAAACCGCCAAGTATGGCACACCTTGCTTGGAACACCGGGAAAACACAGAAGGTGCTTTACCCTGAACTGACATTTGATATAATGTTCTGCTGGATGCATATAACTGACTTGAGCCCGCGCTGAGAGCAAATACCACAAATATACCATTGAAGACTGCTGATAAAGAGCAAAGTTTGGCATTTTGAAAAGCAATAATCCACGGACTTTGATTACCATTGTATAAGCCACTGTAACTCAGTAGCCGGGAATTATTTTTTTGTTTAGTGCACGTATGGCCTCCAAAGAGATCGATGATACCGTCTTCCACAGCGGTATAATTAAAATCTTGTTTACTTTCTGGCTTTGAAATCATACGATACCTGAGCAATCTTGGATCTCCAGAATAAAAGTTTAAGCTCACGCAAAAAATAGCCAAGATGTAGAAAACCAAAATTCTCCAGAAAATTCTGTTCGTAGCGGAAGGCAAGGCTTTTCTTGGATGTCTAGCTTCCCCAGCAACAATAACCATAATCTCGGTTCCAACGTATGCATAACTGGAAATGCAAATGGATATTAGCAAGCTCAAAAACCGACCTGTATTGCCTCCAATTCCATCCAAAGAGCCTGTGCCTGTATCGGTTAAATCAAACGTAGGTCTAAACAACCCATAGGTTAACCCCTTTGAAGGATCACTTTGCGAACTATCCCAAAATTTGAACCCGTTGTAATTGTGCAAAGGTGGCATGCTTCCAGTGTTGATAATAATGTTAATAATGACAGACACTATCACTACCAACAATTTTACCAAAGAAAAAAAAAATTCGAGCTCACCGTATACTCTGACATCAAGCAAATTCACAGCAATAACCCATATCAAGAAAAAGGAAATCCAACCAGCAGCACCTTTTCCCGGTAGCTTAATATTATCATAGTAACTTAGCATAATGGTGCCAGCAGTTATCTCACTCGGTAGAGAAATGGTATAATTGATCCAATAGATCAAGCCAGCAGCAAAGCCAAATGCATCATCGACAAATCGAGACCCTATACCTGATACTCCTCCAACTAAAGGAATGAAAGTGATCATTTCACAAAGAGATAACATGGTAGCTAGAACTAGCGATCCAGAAATACTAAATCCTAGCAATGCGCCAAACGGTCCACTAATCAGAAAATTCTTGGAAGCGCTTAAAAAGAGACCTACTCCAAAAGTACCACTAAGTGCAATCATTTGCAAATGGCGCAGCGCGAGCTTCTTCTGTAAGGTTCCATTTTTTTTATCATTGCTGTTTCCGGAAGGATCATTATGGTCAGGATTGCCGCTGTTGCGAATGCTATAATTCCCAAGAGATATATTTTCGTGGGCAATAGCGATACTGCCGTTGTACTTGACACCATTTGAAGCTCTGCAGGTCACGTCAATGATGCTATCATCACTAGTTGCAAAGGATTCACAGCCTAAGCTATCGAGGTCAAACTCATTGGTGTTGTTATGCGATGAATTCTTCCTTGAAAGCGAATCTCTGGAAAAACTCCGGTTAAACAAGCTGCTGGCATCCGTTCTGGAACGCACACGGTAAGCCGGTGCCAACTTGCCATTGGCGTTGAGCTTTCTGGATTGGGCAGGACCATTGGAGATACTATTGTTGTCTATGACTTGTGTGCTGATGGTAGAAGCGAGAGACAGCAAATCATTGTCATGATTTGAAATATTCTTCACCGATATGACTTGCTTACCATATGATGAGCCTATACTGGCGCTGTGTATTAACGAAGTGGAGCTGGAAAACATTTTGAACTTGAACGGATTGACAAAAGAGCCAGTTCCTGAAGCAGTGATTTTTTGGTCCACATGGTTCAATCTTTCAGATAATATGCCGCCAGCAGCAGAAACCGTAAGTCCAGGAGCATCTTTGTTATCGTGAACAAGACCTTTGAGAAATTTTTTCGAAGGTCTGTTCTTTAATCTTCGCCGTGACTCAAAATTGCTGTTGTTGTTGTTTTTCTTATGTGGCCCGAAATTGGCAAAACTTTTTTTCGAAAGAAAGTTCATTCTCGGTGATGCCTTTTCCGAATTTGCGCCATAATTTTCATTAAGTTCAGAAAGGTCTATCTCATCATTTTCATCTGGCACGTAAAAGTTTTGAGCAATGTGATCTTCGTCCAGGATCACATTTATGGCATTCTTACCTTTCATGTTTGAGTTCGTATTCCGTTTGCGGTCTAATGCCTTTTTGAGTTTTGACTCTATTTTGAATTCTCTATTAAACTCGTTAATATATTTTTGAAAGTCGGATTCTTCGGCATTATTACCGCTATCAAGGGCATGAGTGTTGCCGCCAATGTGATTATTGACTTTATCCTTGCCATGCGCTTTTACAAGCTCATCATAATAGTTTGAGTAAAACTTTTTGTTCGACGCCACATTTTGCAAAGACTGTCGCACGTTGAGCTCATCGTCAAAAAGGGTATCCACCATTTTGTCAACAATCGAAGAGTCTAGCGAAGACCCTATAGATGCTTCTTCGTCATCACCTATTGTCTCGATGTACCCTGAGCCGTGCTTATTATCGACATTATTGGCATTATTGTTGTTACCTGAAGTTGGAAAATTTATAAAATTGAAGGATGGGAATAAATTTGTGTAAAGATTGGTTTCTACGTTACTAGTGGGCTGCTGGGAAGGAGTTTGAACATGCGAGTTTTGAGAAGAAATAAGAAGTGGAGAAGAATGGATGTGTTCCTCTGAGGGTGGCGAGGATGGCGCCTGTTCTGACGAGTTCTGTATTGTTTCGGCATTCAAAATAGGGCTCCTCGTGGTGCCGTAAGCGTCTGTGTCAAAAGTGATGTTGGTGAATATGTTGCCGGATGTTTCACTATCGCCATAGTCACGGCATTTTGCATTGCTGCCGTTCCCGTCATCCAGAGACCTGGATGCGGTGTTATTGTTTCCGCTGTAGCTGAAGGGCGGTCCCGTATTGGCGCTTATATGCGGAAGATTGGCAGACATTTATATTATATTAGGAAGAGCGGTGCAAGGAAAGACATGAAGTGTTGTATGGTTTTGTTCATGTGTTTGCTTGCTATGGGATACCTTGTTGCTGGCGAAGTATTTGAGAAATAAGTGCAGCTGTCCTTTTAATGAACTAAAGGCGAAAGACGGATAGGTCCAGGAAAGGCAGCAGCGTTTGGCAGGAAGACAGGGCATGTGCCTTGGGCGCCTATCTACCACGGCCTTCTTATCGCTTGGAAACGCTGCAGCTATATAGATAGGGCGGGTAAGTCACGCCCATCAGGACGTTTCCCTAGTATAATCTCGTTCTCAAAGAAGGCGATAAGACTCTTACAAAAATAAGAATAAACTGTAACTTATTAATTATCTATATCCAAACAAAAATATTAATATATACACATAAAAATGCTGAAAAACATTAAAAAACAAAATTCATTTAGTCGACTTCTTCCATGACAGACTCAGTAACACCTTCTTCTTTGTCTGCCTTGATCTCCTCCACTTTTTCTTCTTCCTCATCTTCCTCGATGTTCAAACCCAAGGAAATCAATCTGTTAATTCTGGAAGCAAACGAATTTGGTTCCTCTAATGTGAAACCAGAAGTAAGCAAGGCAGTATCAAACAACAAGACAGTCAAGTCCTTGACGGTTCTATCTTCCTCACCGTCTTTTTCAACCTTCTTTTTCAATTCCTTGATGATGGAGGATTTTGGAGAGATTTCGAAAATCTTCTTGGACGACATGTAAGAGGACATGGAGGTGTCTCTCAAGGCTTGAGCCTTCATGATTCTTTCCATGTTAGCGGACCAGCCGAATTGGGCGGTTCTGATGGCAGCTGGAGCGTCAACCAACTTATGAGAAACAACAACTTTCTCAACTTTATCGCCAAGAACGTTTTTCAAAGCCTTAGCCAAGGACTCATATTCCTTTTCTTCTGCTTCTCTCTGCTTCTTTTCGTCATCGCTTTCTTCCAATTCATAGTCCTTGGTAATGTCAACCAATTTTTTGTCTTCAAACTCTCTCAATTGCGTGAAAGCATATTCGTCAATTGGATCAACAAGAAACAATACTTCAAAGTCCTTAGCCTTTAAGGCATCCAAGAATGGAGACTTTTCAACCGCTTTTAAGGATTCACCGGTGATAAAGTAAATGTTCTTCTGGTGCTCCTTCATTCTAGTGACGTAGTCAGCTAAGGAAGTTTGCTCGTCCATGGACTTGGTGGATTTGAATCTCAACAATTTGGCCAAGGCATTTCTGTTGGTGGAGTCTTCATGAATTCCCAACTTGATATTCTTGCTGAATGCATCGTAGAATTTTTGGAACTGTTCGCTGTCTTCAGCAAGTTCATTGAAACATTCCAAGATCTTCTTGATCAAGTTCTTCTTGATGACCTTCAAGATTTTGTTTTGCTGCAAGACTTCTCTGGACAAGTTCAATGGCAAGTCCTCGGAGTCAACAACACCCTTGACAAAGTTCAAGTATTCTGGCAACAAGTCCGCTTCGTCGGTAATGAAAACGCGGCGAACGTACAAGTTGATGGAGGACTTCTTCTTCTTGGCAGTTTCGAACAAATCGAATGGGGCTCTCTTTGGAATGAACAAGATAGCCTTAAATTCTAATTGACCTTCAACGGAAAAGTGCTTGACGGCCAATGGGTCTTCCCAATCATTAGAGATAGACTTGTAGAAAGCATTGTATTCTTCTTGGGTGACGTCGCTTGGGTTTCTAGACCACAATGGCTTGGTCTTGTTCAAGACTTCTTCTTCTTGGACGGATTCCTTAACTTTCTTAGTCTTCTTCTTTTTTTCATCACCGTCTTCGTCAACTTCTTCCAACTTTGGTTCCTTGTTATCCTCAGCTTCTTCATCCTTCTTTTCTTCTTCTTCGATTGGAACTTCCTTTTCAACTTCCTTGGAGACAACTAACTGGATTGGGTAGGAGACAAATTCACTGTGTTTCTTGACAATCTCTTTGATTCTCTTTTCTTCCAAGTACTCTAATTGATCTTCTTTCAAGAACAATCTCAAAATAGTACCTCTGGAGATTTTCTCATTAGTTTCGTCCAAAGTGACAGTGAATTTACCACCAGCGTTAGATTCCCAAATATACTGTTCGTCATCGTTGGACTTGGAGATAACTTGAACGTGATCAGCAACCAAAAACAACGAGTAGAAACCAACACCAAACTGACCAATCATAGAGACATCGGCACCTGCAGAGAGGGCCTCCATGAAAGCCTTGGTGCCTGATTTGGCGATGGTACCCAAATTGTTGATTAATTCAGCCTTGGTCATACCGATACCGGAGTCTCTAATTTCCAAAATTTTTTGGTCCTTTTTTGGAGTGATTCTGATAAAGAGTTCTGGCTCAGATTCCAATTCTTTTGGATCGGACAAACCTTTATATCTGATCTTGTCCAAAGCATCAGAAGCATTCGATATTAATTCTCTGAGGAAGATCTCTTTATTGGAGTAGACAGTGTTGATAATGAGGGACATGAGCTGAGTGATCTCAGCTTGGAATTCATAGGACTCTGAGTGCGGAGAAGTCATTTTGAGAATGTGTTGAGTTGAATTAGTATTGGGCGGGAAGCAAGGGCAATGGTGACGTGTTTATGGCAAAAGTAGGTGGTGAAACTATAGCAAGTCAAAAGAAATAAGAAGACAGTGTTTTTGGAGGAACCACCTCTATTTATGTTGTTTCCCAGTGCTAGCTGGAAGAGCGAGCATTTGGTGAAACAGTTGGTGGAGTTCCCGGGGTATCTTCTGGAATATTCCATGTTGCACGGTGTACCGCAGTGCTTTCCGGCAGAACTAGTAGGGTTGATGCATGTGATCGAATAGTAAAAGCATTGCGTTATTGCAGGGATTTTCCGCTAATTTTCAACATTGCAGATAAGTTTGACAGTTTTCTGGTTGTGTTTGTGCGGCCGGGCACTACGGAGGCGGCACGTTTCAGATCTCTAGAAGGTTCCACGTTGCTGCAGACAGAAAAAAAGTACCATGAAGATAGCACTTTTGTGGTTGGCTAGGGATTCATGAGTTAAGATACTTTGCTTTTCTTGATATATTTTCTTTACGTGGTTGTGGCCTTCTCGACGGGCTACAAAATATCTCCGCAGCTTCCGCTTTCCTTGTGTGAGTGGCAGCTGCTATTGTTGTTGGCAGCAGCTATGTGTGCACCTCATAACATAAAGGTCACCATAAAGCTTGTACAGTAAGCCATCTTACAAGCGTATATAATTTTATGCCGCACAAATCTGCCCTAAAAATGCCTCTGTTACTGTGCATTAAATATTGAGAACTCAGCAGCCCCCTAAAGACAGTAATTTGAACAACGTCTTGCATGAAGATGGCGACTTAGAAGCGGTTAGAAGAAATGAAAAATCTATTCCAAGTTCAAAGTCCAAGGATAATGATGACAAAAGAACTTGGGAAAAACTAAAGAAAGACTTGACAATATTGAGAAAGAATCGAATCCTGGTTTCGCCAAAGTGAAATCTTATTGACTGCCGTGAGTATCTGCATTGGAATGAAGAACTCAGTTACTAATGATACTGGGCCCTTGGTTACCCAAAAGCTTCTATGTAGAAGCTTTCAACCATAAATTATATTTGCCGTAAGTTGTATTGGCCATATAAATTAATTATGCAATCTGAGCAACACATAAGATACTACAAATGTTTTTCAGCAAGTATATATATCCTAGATATTGCTTTAAAAGTAAAAAGCGCACAAGGGTTTAAGCTGCTATATCCTCATTATTTGAACTACAGCGATGGTATAAGAAATTTAGGTAGCTAGAAGTTGAAGTGCAAAGAGCTTTGTAAGAGAAGATTTACTAGATTTACAGTTCTCGCTCACAAGCCGCCAAAAAAATGTCGTCTATCCTGTCAGACTTCAAATTTGCACGACGCTAAGCAAGAAGAAAGTCTTTCATTGAAATGCCTTGCATGACACAGTATAAAATAACTCTTCTCCAATATCCTCCAAATCACACGCATGTTGAAAAGGTGCGTGTAAAAAAAATGCCGGAGTCCACTTTACGGCTGTTGGTTTCTTTCATTTGCCGCGCCCAAAACAGACGCATTTACTACGGTTTTGGGAAAATGAGCCTGCCGGTGGGTTCCTTTTTTCGTGGATGGAACTTGAAAGGGTTCTGATGTCCACAGCGGCAGGCAGTAAAAGACGAAATATTTTCTCTATCCGTCCTTGTTACTGAACGCTATTTGAGCAGTTTCGCCATCACTTGTGGAAAACATCAATCTGTCGAGGAAAACATACGCCACTCAAAAGTACGGGAAAGATAACTCAAAGAAGCCTTAGAGTTACTTGGCAAAAGCTTGAAAGGCACCGGCGTAGGTGCCAGCAGGGCAGCGAGGCCCTTTGGGAGCAGAAAAAGCGTGGGTGGCCGCATAACGTCATGGTAGTACGAGAGAAATAAAAATAGCAGCGTTGTAAGCAAGGCTATTTTTCCCAAAGTTTCGCCCAAATAGACTTTGTATGGATTAACTTTTTTCAGGTGGCGACGGGAAAGGCAGGGCGTGCGTACAGTTTGCAAGGGTGAGCCCGATGTTAAGGGGAGATTGATAGAATCGATAATTTTCGTCCCTAGTTGTTCCGAGCGCGCAGTTTCTTTTTGCTGCTGGGACGCGCCTTGTATACGGTTGCTGGCGAACTACGATCAGAACAGATGTTGTTGCCATGTTCGATCTCTAGGCGTGTCAAGGCTGCTATCGGAGAGCGACTAGCGGAGAGCGACTAGCGGACAGTGGGAATATCGCCACTAAACCCCGAGTGCATGTGCGCTGAAAAAGAAAAGAAAGGAAAAGAAAAGAAAAAAAAGACTCAAACGGTATTGCGCTAATTTACTTGTCAAACGAGAGAAATGCAGCATTGATGTAACAAGTTTTTCCGAAATCTAAAAGTTTTTCCAGAGCTTAGGCAGTTAGGGCATGGAAGGTCGTAGATTTGGCATGCTAGAAGACACAGAGGAGTCACTATACAATTTGATCAAAGCGTGTATAAAGATAGAAGGCAATTTCTCTAACGCTCCCGGCGAAAGCCTGGGATAGCCGCTGAACAGCACTCCTAGGAGCCGCAACGCCAGCCCGAAAGCACGCTTCGCGAGCGCTCTGTGAGCTGAGGACACTTTGGTGGCGAGAGGCCGGCGGCCTTTTCTGCCTGACAGCATATGCCCTGTACGGAACCGCACGGGTATGCCGCAGAAACAGAAGCAGATGCGCCAGGCACGCGAGATGCGCAGGGAGAGTGGCACGAGTGCAGCGGAAAAATTCAGATAAAATCTGCGTCAAATTCAGTTAGGAGGCAGAATGGCGTGGCGGATCGAACTCGCGATCTCGGAGGACAGCGCTTTATGGCATAAACCGTCTGCGCTATGGGCAGGGCTGCGTCGGCTGACACCCTCACCACGCCAGCGCTGCAGAGCACCGCAGGCTATCACCCGACACCGCATCGTCGGCTGGCAATGTGGGTATAAAGGCTGGCGATGCCTGCCCAGAAAACATCCTGGTACTCTCTCTTTCTTTCTATTATATATATAACAGTATCCCACACAACCATCGCAATCTGCAAAAAAACACAAACAAGAAGAAGAAGCATCCATTGATACTCTTCTATTCTTGTCAACTAAAATCCCAAAAAAAAGAAACTTAACACTTTTCCGCTTTCCCTATTCAGCCATGTCCATTCCAAAGGAAATCTCCGTCGGTCGCTACTTATTCGAAAGATTGAAGCAAACCGACGTTAACACCATCTTTGGTGTCCCAGGTGACTTCAACTTGGCCTTGCTTGACTACATCTACGATGTTGAGGGCTTGAGATGGGCCGGTAACGCCAACGAGTTGAACGCCGGTTATGCCGCTGACGGTTACTCGAGAATAAAGCGCTTGTCCGCCATGATCACCACCTTCGGTGTCGGTGAATTGTCCACCTTGAACTCCATTGCCGGTGCCTACTCCGAGCACGTTGGTTTGCTCCATATTGTTGGTGTCCCATCGACTGAGTCTCAAGCCGAAAAGTTGTTGTTGCACCACACTTTGGGTAACGGTGACTTCACTGTCTTCAAGAACATGTCCTCCCAAATCTCCATCGAGGTCTTCTCTATCGAGTCTCTCAAGGACGCCCCTCAAATGATTGACGACGCCATCAGAACCGCTTACATCAACCAGAAGCCGGTCTACTTGGCCTTGCCAACAAACTTCGTTGACTTGACCTTCGACTCTTCCCGCTTGAACACCAAGATCAACTTGGCATTGCCACCAAACGACCAAGACTCTGAAGAAGAGATCTTTAACGAATTGGTCAGAATGGTTTCCCAAGCCAAGAACCCAATCATCCTTGTGGACGCCTGTGCCTCCAGACATGACGTCAAGGAAGAGACACAAAAATTGATGGACTTAACCCAGTTCCCAACCTTTGTTACCCCAATGGGCAAGTCCGCTGTTGACGAAAACCACCCAAGATTCGGCGGTGTCTACGTTGGTTCTTTGACAAGCCCAGCAGTCAAGGAGGTTGTCGAGAACACTGACTTGGTCATCTCTGTTGGTGGCTTGATGTCAGACTTCAATACCGGCTCCTTCACCTACGGCTACAAGACCACTAACATCATCGAGTTCCACTCAGACTACACCAAGATCAGAAGAGCCATCTACTCCGGCGTGCAAATGCAGCACTTGTTGAAGAGAATCGTTGACAACCAAAAGTGGTCCGACAGATTGGTTTCCGCCAACAAGTCCTACGATGTCTTGGCTCACCCTGTGCCACAATACAAGTTGATCAACAGTGTCACCCCAGAACCAGACCACACCGCCATTCAGCAAAAATGGTTCTGGACTGAGTTGTCTTCCTGGTTGCAAGAGGGCGACATTGTCATCACTGAAACTGGTACCTCTGCTTTCGGTATCGCTTCCACCAAGTTCCCAAAGAACACCATTGGTATCTCTCAGGTCTTGTGGGGCTCTATTGGTTTCACCGTCGGTGCCACCTTGGGTGCTGCCTTTGCCAACGACGAGCTCAAGAAGCCAAGACGTGTCATCTTGTTTGTTGGTGACGGTTCTTTGCAGTTGACTGTCCAGGAGATCTCCACCATGATCAGATGGGGCTTAACTCCATACTTGTTCGTCCTTAACAACAATGGTTACACCATTGAGAAGTTGATTCACGGTCCAAAGGCTCAGTACAATGAGATCCAGCCATGGAAGCACCAAAAGTTGTTGGAAGTCTTTGGCGCCCAGGCCGAGTCTTCCGAGTCCTACGAGGCCAAGACTGTCGCTGATGTCAAGAAGTTGTTCAATGACAAGAAGTTTTCCACCCCAAGCAAGATCAGACTTATTGAGTTGTTCTTCCCAGTCATGGATGCCCCAACCACTTTGGTCAAACAGGCTGAGTTGACCGCCAAGACCAATGCCAAATAAGCACCCTCGTAAATAGAGGTTGCCGGTCCTGTTAATGCGTAACGTTGTCATCCCTATAGTATAATGCTAATGTTTCTTACTCTGTCAATAATAGTTTGCTATAAAAAGAACCCCTTTTTTATTTTGTTTTTAGCGTCATATATTGTTATTGTTTCATCTTTTTGTCATTCTGATTTTGCTACGAAGGTACTAATAAAAAATAGTTATTTTATAAATGTTGAGCGTAGATTTTAGTTTACTATAATCTGTAGAGGATCTGAAAAACTTGGAACATCCAAGAAAGTGAGAAATCTGGAAAATGCAAAGACATGCGACTTACAACTCGGTGCCGCTTGATAGATACCCTCAGTTATTACCTCCAACTTGTAAACTCCGAGACCGCAAAACCGCGAACCACCTCGAGACGGTCCTGCATTATGCTTCTTTCGCACCACACCACCACCTTCACGTCACCTCGTGAATTTATACTCTTCCGGAGGGCCTCCCACAGTCCGCAACCCTGCGATCGCAGTTGTGACGTATGTTCCTGCTGTTCAGTCAGTAAACGTCTCGTCAACCGGTTCTCTTGCCTCTACTGGCGCTTCCCAGCTATACTTTGAAAGGATGCACCACGTACTGCTAGCTAACAACTGGTACGAGGCCTGAGTATTGCCAGACAGTACCTGCTCTACAAACAAAAGGTACTACGCATCAGCTATGTGTCTTTGCCGGGAGTATTCCAAAACAGACTACCGTCGAATGCTGGAACAGTCTTCTGTGCTTTCGGAGAGCGCCGCACACCGGTATTAGTCCTGCTCGGCACACCCTAACAACCTTTTAATACTTTCAATCTGTTCGTATACAATTGTTTCCACTCTTGCCCTTCCTCTTCCCCCATCGCGCCAACTAAGACAGTTTCGGCTGTCGTGCCGTAATCCTCTGTAATGTGATGCCGCTTTTCCAGACGCGTCTCTGTTCTACTTTTTACGCCTTCTCTGAGTCCAGACGCGTCTGTTTTTCATGCCAGTTTCGATTTTTCTTTCTTTGCGCCGCTCCGCTTTTTTCTGATGATTTCTCATCGGTCATCTCGAATCGTATTGTTACTGTAACTGGGATCTACAAACACTCTCACGACACCTCTTAATCTACTTTTCATAGAAAGAAAGGGATTAATTGATTATTGCTCATTTGTGTTACTTTACAATCTTGGAATTGTGCAGTCGTTTGGGATTGCTGATGAGAGGTGCGAGACTTCGAGACTATTTATTAGAATTACGCAACTCATTACCAAAGGTCTCTGGAACGGGCACTCCAAGTTTTATTAACGATAACATTGCATTCTACAGCAACTTTACCAGTAAGTGTAAGCAAGTCACTCCTTTATTTGGCGTCGGGTTGCCATTTGCAAACGGTAGCTCTTCAAGCACCCAAGTCTTCAAGAGACAGTTTTGTTTAGGACTTCAAACCAGGCACTTTGAGGTTAGAATTTTGAAATACAATATCATGGCCAAGTCGGGAAAACAGCAGACTTTGGACCGGTTCTTCTCGTCCATGAGAAAATCAAAGAAGGTCGACGAAGAGACAAAGGAGGAGACAAAGGAAAAGACAGAGGAAGAGAAGAATAACGAAAAGATAATGGATGGGCAGGAGAATATCGAAGAAGAAGAAACTCCTAAACAGGAAGAGATAGAGGATCAAAAAATAAAAGTTGAGGGTAGCAAAAGTAGCAATGGTATCGCTGAAGGGCCAACAAAGAGATCACGGTCAAGATCTGCTTCTCCTTCCAGATCGAAGAGGAAACAGAAGCGAGTCATCGAGGACAGCGATAGTGACGTCGAGCTCGCTTCAGAGAGCAAGTCCTCCACCAGCAAGTCCTCCACCAGCAAGTCCTCCACCTCTTCACCTACAAAAAAGTCATCTCCTGCACTTGAACCCACAAAAGCCGACTTGACAGCGCTCGCGAACGACAAGATTGACAAGAAGGTTGCGAACTTGGAGCCTTCGAAGCCAATCCCGTACTTGGCGCTCTGTGAGACGTTTGAGAAGATTGAGCAGGAGCTGTCGCGGCTCAAGATCATCGAGATTGTGTCGGAATTTTTCTACGAGGTGTTGACGACGAACCCTCACTCGTTGGTGACGATAATCTACCTATTCATTAACAGGTTGGGCCCCGACTACGCCAATTTGGAGCTCGGGCTCGGCGAAAGCTTGCTCGTGAAGGCAATCAGCGACAGCACGGGGCGGTCTGCGGCGAACATTAAGAAGGAGTACCACCAGATTGGCGACTTGGGGACGATAGCCCTGGGGGCGCGGGCGAAGCAGACGCTCATGTTCAAGCCGAAGGCGTTGGACGTCGACGTGGTTTTTAAGAACTTGCAGGAGATTGCGCGGTCCACGGGAAGCAAGTCGCAGAACAAGAAAATAGGCATTATCGTGAGAATGTTGACGAGCTGTTCGGGCGTCGAGGCCAAGTTTTTGATCCGGTCGCTCGAGGGCAAGTTGCGGATCGGGCTTGCGGACAAGAGCATCTTGTTGGCGCTTTCAAAGGCGCTCCTCAGCTACGAATTCTACAAGGAGTCAAGCTCCGGGAAAAAGATCCGCCCCGACTTGATCACGGAGGCGGAGCACCAGATTAAGGAGTCTTTCAACCAGGTCTCCAACTACGAGATCATAATCGAAGAGGCCATTAAGGGCGGGGTGCTACACTTGCGGGAGAATGTCAAGTTAAGACCAGGCATCCCGTTGAAGCCAATGTTAGCGAAGCCGACCAAAGCGATCACGGAGATCCTCGACAAGTTTCAGGAGACCAAGTTTACGTGCGAGTACAAATATGATGGCGAGAGAGCGCAGATTCATTTACTTTCTGACGGCACCGTCAAGGTGTACAGCAGAAACTCGGAGGACATGACGGAGCGATACCCCGACTTGATTGGGGCGATCTCGAACTTCATCAAACCGGGCAAGAATGTCAAGTCGTTGATTGTTGACAGCGAGGCGGTGGCCTGGGACCGCATTGAGAATAAGATCTTGCCGTTTCAGGTGCTCACCACCAGAAAGCGGAAGGACGTGAAATTGGAGGACATCAAGGTGCAAATCTGCGTGTTTGCATTTGACCTTCTTTGCATCAACAACGAGCCATTGATCCAGAAGACGTTCGCTGAGCGCCGACAGATCATGTTGGATACGTTGCAGGTGACGCCTGGGCAGTTCCAGTTTGCGACGTACAAGAACCTGGACAATACGGAGGAGATTCAGTCGTTCTTGGACCAGAGTATCAAAGACTCGTGCGAGGGGTTGATGATCAAGTTGCTCAGCAGCACATATGAGCCGAGCCAGCGGTCCAGCAACTGGCTCAAGTTGAAGAAGGACTACTTGCAAGGTGTGGGCGACTCGATTGACTTGGTGGTGCTTGGCGGCTACTACGGGCGCGGCAAGCGAACGGGCTGGTACGGCGGGTTCTTGCTTGGTTGCTACAACCCGGACACTGGGGAGTACGAGACGACATGCAAGATTGGCACAGGCTTCTCGGAGGACGTGTTAAAGCAGCTCCACCAGACGCTCCTGACGAAGGTGATTGAGCAGCCAAAGTCGTACTATGTGTACGACAAGGACAGCTCCAACAGCGCGCCGGACGTGTGGTTCGAGCCGGTGGTGCTATTTGAGGTGTTAACGGCGGACTTGTCGTTGTCGCCGGTCTACAAGGCTGGCTCGGGCAAGTACGACAAGGGCATCAGCTTGCGGTTCCCAAGATTCATCCGCATCAGGGACGACAAGAATCCGGACGACGCCACGAGCTCGGACCAGCTAGTGGAGCTCTACGAGAACCAGGTGAATATCTGAGAAGTAGGATAAGAATGGCGAGCAAGACTGGTTGTCGGGAGGGAGGTCATGACGCTTATTATAGTTGCTATTTACTGGCCGCTTGTAGTCAGCGCTTTATAGTTTGTTTTTGCATCGCTTAATGCTTTGTTTGTTAATAGACATTTCTCCGAAACGGCGTTCAAACTTTCTTTGTATCAAAGCCCGCAACGCGAACGACCTTGGCGAGTTCTAGCTGAAGCGCAGCGGCGAAAGTGTCCGATGGCAAAAGTTTCCGACGGTAGACTTGTCCCAGAGTTTCCCCGGAGATGGTGGCTATAGGTCCGAGCTGATTCCTGCTGAACCCAAAAGACAAAGAGGATTCTGCATGGGAAACGGCGGAAAATAAGCAAAAAAGGAGGCTTCCTCTTCACACTTGGGTGAGAACAACCCTCACAGATTGTGTTATCTGTTCTCTTCTGCGACACTCTGTCTGCTCTTTTCTGTGACACACTGTCTGCTGTCCCTTTGATGGCACCGCTGATAGCAGCAATGACTCTCGGCCTCACGGGTGCTTTCTGGTGGCAACACGGCAGGAGCCGGAAGCAGGTGCGGTTTGCAGCAATGGCGCTCTATACCAGCCACTCAGAGGGCGCGAAAAACAAATCAACAGAATTTCTTCCTGCGGCACGTGCTTGCTGCGTGCTGCTGCGTGTGGTTTTGCTTGCCGCTCCCTTTTTGGCGGCATTTTTATTTGTTCTCTCTGACTTTTTTCCAGCCGCTATATATATTTGTCTGCTTCTCTTCTTTCTTCCGATATTTTGAAATTTTTTCCTGCGTTGTCACTAACATTCTAGATCTACGCTAGTCGTTACTCACACTAAACACTTCACACTACACACTATACGCTTTTAATATTCAATAACCATGGGTGAATTCAAGAAAGGTATGTAGTATATCCAGTATTGTGGTAAACGCTTATTATTACCACCATCGACAACAGGAACAACAACAGCTTTTTTTAGACACTCCGATACTAACAACCCCCAGGTAACCTCAAGAAAGGTAGTCAGCTTTTCAAGACCAGATGTCAACAGTGCCACACCGTTGAAAAGGGTGGCCCACACAAGGTTGGTCCAAACTTACACGGCATCTTCACTAGAATCTCTGGCCAGGCCCCAGGTTACTCCTACACCGATGCCAACGTCAAGAAGGCCGTCAAGTGGGACCCAGACCATATGTCCGACTACTTGACCAACCCAAAGAAGTACATTCCAGGCACCAAGATGGCTTTCGGTGGTCTTAAGAAGGAGAAAGACAGAAACGACTTGATCACCTACTTGATTGACGCTACCAAATAAGCAGATTTGAAATAGGGTCAGTAGACCATTCGCAATCTGACAAGTATGCGTGTGGCCGCCCTCCGGCGCCAGCAGTCATTTCAAGAAAGTATACAATTGCAGGGTCAGATTGGTCTCGCTGCTGACTGACTGACTTCAACTATAGAGCCGTCATTGCCATTTCTCTTTGAATAAAAATGCAAAAACTGGAAAAAAAATGAATGTCTAACAGCATTTTGAAAACACCATGTGAATAGTTGTTATCATTAGTATCAAGTCTTATCTTATTTTGTTAATTAGGTTATTTATTTTTCTCAACCATAGTCATTTAATACTAGAACTGCAAGTTTTACTATTGCACTTTCTTGTAAGAGAGGCCATATGGAGTGCATATGATACTAGGCTTTTGAGGATGAAACACCGTCAGAGTAGTTTTCTACAGCGCCTTTCACTATCTGCTCTTGAAAATACTATTTTAAGTTTGTCTCTGGAATTGTTTCTTTCCAGAAGGCCCATTTCACCACTCATCGCAACCCGGGATCCTAAATTTCACATAGCAAACTCCCCCGAACCGTTTGATTTTTTTTCAAACGCTATCACAAAGAGAACACTCCCTATTCAAACACCAAACACCGTTCTTCACCAGCCCACGGACCCGGACCCACCCGGGGCCCTCTTCATCGGTATGGGCCTATTCCTCATGTCTCTTCCTTACATCTTTTCACTCTCGCCCGCTGAAAATTCATGTTTTCGTATTGTTTCTTTTCCCGTAAGATGATGGGGGTGTTCGGCGCATATACAAAGTAGAGAAATTGCGCACGTTCTAATTTGTCGATACTTTTACGAAAGTGCGTACAGACACATGGTGTTGCCTGCATAGAGTAAAATAACTGTATTGGTTATACCAAACCATATAAAATAAGATAAGATGAAAGGAAGTTTGGAAACGTGTTTATAAATATGATTAGTTGTGGCTAGTTATGGCTCAAAAGGGTTGAATCTAGAAATGCAAGTTAGTACATATTAATGGCTCTGATCTTCCTTAAAAGCGGGATTGGATCTTGAAAGATAGAGAGTGGTCCTTGTCTGTATGAATATGTGAGTATGGTGTGATGATGCATATCATGCTTGTAACACATGGAGCAGCAAGGAACGAGAAGGGAGAGAAATAAGCGCAGCTGACTGCTTTGTGCTGTACGCTCCGAACCGGTCTGGCGGGCATGATTATGGCGACAGCACAAATAGCAAAAATGGGCACGCTGCGCTCGGAAAACAACACAGTCTAATCAGCCCTGGCCATCTATGGGCGCTGTGGTTGTGATATTATCCTCGTCAGGTCTCGACAATTGACAGTTGGTTATGGGACCTTTCCGACTGGCAGGTAGTATGCGGGGCGTACATGTCTGCGGACTCTACCTCTATCTTGTTCATTGACTGCTGAAGAGCATTGTTTCGACTATGTTATCACATCCAGCGGACTTCGAATTTACAATGTTAGATTTACAGTCCCGCTTTTTTCAGCATCTGCCTCTCCTGAAAAAAAAACTTTTTACAAGTTTCATTACTCATAATCATCATTTATTTACCATTACCGAATCCTTTAGCTCATGAAACAGTGCTCTTGTGCCCCTCTGCAATCTCCGAACTCTGCAACTGCGGCACGTAGTTCAAGTTCCTGTCGCTGAAAATGACCTCCTTGTGACGACTCGCCTTCACAGCCCACTGGTTGAGCGCCTCGAGTTTCGGCCTAGCACTGTTCTCAAACGTACCGTTGGACTTGCCACCGCGGTGGTGCGTCATGGCGCTCTTTGTAAAGTTCTTGACCAAGATTGACGAGAGTTTATCCTTTTCCGTGATCGACACGTCAATCTCGAATGTCGTGGATCCGGTGCCGTCAACGCTCAAACTAGTCACCACCGACAGCTTTCTCGCAGAGATGCTGCCCCTTTTGCCTGTAGAAGAAACACTTGCAGAAGAGTTATTGGTATTTGCAGTAACAGTGGTATTAACAGCACTGGCAGAAGTGGTAGGCTCGGTCATCCCGGTTTCCACTTTCAACGTCCGGGACTTTTCGAGCTGCACCTTGTCCTTTTGCGTCAAGTGTTCTTTGGAGACTGCCGGCAATGACGCCCTCAACCATCCGAGGAATGCTCTGACCCGTTTTACGAGCTGCGTGTTCACGCTGCTCGGGTTGCCGCCCAAGTATCGGGCGAGCGTGTCGTGGTCCAACAAGGAGCACGAGACCACCAAGTCCGCGATGCTTGTCGTGTCGTCAATGAGCTCCCGGAACCCGAGAGCCGCCTTGTCCTTGTCCTTGCCCTTGTTTGAGACCAATATCATGTTTTGGGTGTGGTTAAACCGGATGTCGCTGGTGAGCAAATCGTTGTTGATCATCTCAAAGACCAAGTCCTCCAACGCGTACTTGTCGGAGATATTGAGAACACCGCACAAAAAGTCGATCCTGATGGTGGTGAAGGATTTAAAAAAGCCGGTGATTACTCTAAACTTCATGGCATTTAAGATGTCGGTCTTGAAAATGTTCAAAAAGCTGTCCGAGGCAAAGGTCTTGGTCAACTTTTGCTCAAAGAAGCGGTTGAAGTTTTCAATGTCGTCGGCTTCGTAAAAGTTAAGCAATGTTAGCAAGTTTATAATGTTACCGTCGCCGTTATTGCCCTCCTTGGTCAAGTATGGCTTGATTTCATTGGACTCCAAGATGTTGATCTCGGAGCGCGAGTGGAGCAAGTACAAGATGATCAAGTTCTTCAACACCAGGAGCTTGTCTCCGACCAAACCGATCTCGTCGTAGTTCTTGAAGCTCTCCATGAGGGTCTCGATGGCCTTGTCGTAGCTCTTGTCGATCATGAGGATCTTGCCGCCGGCCTCTTTGATGACACCGAGAATCTTAGGGTGGAGGATCACGGTGTGCTCGATCTCGACGCACTTGGCATGGATCTGCCGGAGCTTCTTGAGGACGCGGATGGACTGGATTTCCGGTGACAGTAAGAGCATGTTTAGCTGAATGGCGTACACCTCCAACGAGTTGTGCTGCTTGATGTAGTCGTTCGACGACTGCTCGCACTTGTGCAACACAAACTCAATCAAGCTTTCAATTTCCGACTCCGTGACGTTCGACGCAGAGTCCTGTTTTCGAGCCAACACCAAGGTGTTGAGCTTTGTGATGTATAGCTTGATGATGAGCTTGTCGTTGTACAACGGCTTCCATTGGTCTTGCAAAGAAACGCCAAGAAACTTGGTTAAGAACGGGACATTGCTAGTATGGGTGTATTTGTCGATGATCTTGTCCAAGGACTGCACACAGTAGTTTTTGTCGTTGATCGCGGCGCTCAACTTGAGGACCTCCTGGTAGAGCTCCAAAAACTGGTCGTGTTCGCCCAATTGGTGACGTATCTTCATCGACTGCTTAAGCGACTTGAAGCGCCAGATGACATTGCGGGACATCTGCTCGGGGCTGATGTCCGCCGCGACAATGGTGCCAAAGAGGCCCAACGCCTCGTGGACGTCGTCTTCCTTGACCGCCTTGGCCGAGTAGTACTGGTTTTCCAAGACAAGGTACTGTTTCTCGGTGCCGCTGCCTTCGCCATTGTCGCCGTCCTCTTCCTCGAAGGAGGCCATCTCGTCGTCGGACTCCTCGTACTCAAAGGGGTCCTCCTCCTCCTCGGACATCATGAAATCTTCGTTGTCGGACATGGTAGTGCTATCTGGAGATCTCTGGCGGGCCGCAGTGGACGTGGCTTCTCAATGCGGTGACATGGCCATCTGTTGGCTCATGAGCAGAGTTGCCACACGTATGCTAACTATTATTCTTGATGCCTCCTGAGAAAAACAAGCACAGGGGGTGCGGGTGGGGTGCTGCTAGGTTCTCCCACACAGTATTACCCCAGAATAAAAGGAGTCTACATTGGAAGCCTACGCTGAAAGCTTTTTGACGGCATCAGGGCAACATAGCCCTTTTTCTATTGTTAGGATGCACCACCATGACTGACTTCCGCCAGTTGCCAGTGCTATGCGAGCTCTTCCAGCAAATGAGCGTGCTCTGTTGCTGGATACGGAGACCACCCATCCGGCGTGCCCTGCCTTTCCTGTCGAGGGCTGGCGGGAGGCTCCGCGCAAAAATACGTTTTGCCCTTGACAGGCTCGGAGTGCGGAGCAGGCTAGCCTGAGTTGCTGTCTGTCCAGCAAGGGGCGTGCACAGACTTATATAAATACAGAGACCCTGCCAGGGACAGCACCCACTTTCTTCTTGCTTGTTTCTTTCTTGACTGCACATATATTGCGTTTCTGCCAATTGATCTACCTGCCACTTGTGTGGAGCTCCCCTAGTCAGCACTTTGCACCATGTTGAGAACACTCAATTCCTACTTCCTTAGAAGCTCGCGCCCGGCCTTTGCCGCCGCCTGCGCCGCTGGCGGCACCAGAAGAGGCCCGTTTGCGCTCAGCCAGAGATTCAGCTCCTCCAAGAAGTTCCCCGAGGAGCAGTTGTTTCAAAGTGCGGACACGGAGGCCCTTGAAGACTTCCAGTTCGACGTGCACGAGCCGGGCCACTCATTCTTGGAAAAGTCCTACAACAACCCGAACGAGCCAGTAATCCTCTTGCCAAACTTGCTCTCGAATAAAAGAAACTACTCGGTGGAGGCCAACGACATTGCGCAGACCTTGGAGACCAACGTGTACGCGGTGAACTTGAGAAATCACTTTTCAGGCACGCCGCACAAGCTCGAGTTTGCGCGCCCGTTTGACTTGAACGCGTTGGTGAACGACTTGGTGCTGTTCGCAAAGAAACAGGGCTTCTCGAAGGTGATTGTGCTCGGCGACGGCCTCGGCGGCAAGGTGGGCTTGCTTGCGAGCTTGCTCCGCCAGAGCGACATTGAGATTGCCAAGTTGGTGGTCCTTGATAGCTTGCCGGAGGACTTGCCCGCAAAGGCGGCGCGGGAGGTGACGACCTGGGTCGATGCGTTGGCGTACGTGGTGGACGAGTCCGGCATCGAGAAGGACGACAAGGAGTTTCTCGAGAAGGCGAACGGGGTCCTCGCGGAGAAATTTGGCATCGCGGACTCGCTCACCAGAAGGTACTTGTTAAACAACATCACGGACCAGGCTGTGAACCTCGACAAGGTGCGGGACTTTGCGTACCTCGAGCCCAAGGTGCCGCTCGGCTTGCTCAAAGAAAGTCTCTTGCCAAGCTACTTCCAGTGGCCTAAGGACCAGACAGAGGGGAAGATGACGGAGACCCCGGTGTTGTTCTTAGTGGGAAGACACTCGGCGCACACGGGCCAGGGCGACAAGAGCGTGTACGAGTCGATGGCTGCGAGAAACAGCATCAAGAAGCAGTTTCCGAACAGCGAGGTGAAGACGTTCAACGCTGACCACTTTGTTTTCTCGCAACAGAGTACCCATGTCACCAACGCGGTGTGCCAGTTCTTGCTTCGCGACCACAACCCGGAGTACGACAGGGCCAGGGGCCAGGAGGCGCAAAAATAAACACAAAAATAAGCGCTGTCTGAGTTTTGTGATTGGCGTCGTGCGAAGGGCTCTCCTGTGAAGCATTCTTATCTAAAGCTGCGGTTTAGTTTTTACTCTGTTTTGCTACTATGTTGTATGTTCTATGCTGTATATTCTTTGCTCTATGTTTTGTATATGTTAAGACCTTTTTGCCTTGGTTGCTAGGTTGTCTTTCTGCCTGGTCTGCTAGACTGCCTTTCTTCTATAGTAAACCGCATGGCATTGCTTCTTAACATTACGGATCTTGTAGAACCACCAGAGTGGGTATTCTGTAGTCGTGTCTAGTGTCGTTGATACTTTATGCTTCCAATGAGACTGAAAATGCGGCGCTCGTGCACCATCAGCAAATATCCCGGGACACGGAGTAAAAAACGCCAAAAGTGCACTCCATGTGCCTGTGCGCCTGTGTTCTACTTGCCACTTAACCGTCCAAGAACACTCGCTATAGAGCGTGATCAAGCATATTCAAGTCCTCAACAGCTCACTTTGTCTCTTAAAGCCCAGCCCCCAAAGCCAGATACTCCATCCCATGACCCAGCACCATCCACCCAGTCCTAAGGTGTTCACCTCCCTTGGGATGTTCGTGATGGACGAGATCCACTATCCCGACAAGCCCTCCGAGTACAACGTTCTCGGTGGCGGCGGACTCTTCGCCCTCCTTGGCTCCCGCATCGTGCTATCCTTCAACGACACCACCAGAGCCGCCTTCTTCCTCGACGAGGGCGCGGACTTCCCGCAGGCGGCGGAGGATACCATCCGGAGCTGGAACACCGGCGCCGTCATCAGAAGAGACCCACAGAGGCTAACCACCAGGGGCTGGAACCGGTACTACGATGCGAATCTCCGCGCTTTCAGGTACGTGACGCCAAAGAAGCGGATCGATATCGAGGATTTGCTAGAGCATAACCTCGCGAACTCCCACTCCCTCCACTTTATCTGCTCGCTGGCGAGATGTACCGAGATGGCTCGCAAGTGGGAGGCGCTGCAGCGCGCCAGCTTGGAGGACGCTAGCGTGTCGCCCGTCGTCTGCTGGGAGCCTATCCCAGATACATGTGCTCCCGAGAATTTACCGGCCTGCTGCGCGGTCTTGTCGCGAATTGACGTCTTCACGCCCAATGCCGAGGAGGCCGCGCGGTTCTTTGGGGAGCCAGAGCCTATGAGCCACGTCGCGTTGGAGCAGCTCGCGGAGCGTTTCGTGCCGCACTTGACCAAGGCGACGTTGGGCCTCGGGGCCGCCGTGGTGCTCCGGTGCGGCCCATTGGGGCTCTACATACGGAGTAACAGGGGATATAAAAAGTGGTTTCCCGCCTATCAGAGCGTGAACCCGAAGCCACAGGTCGTGGACTGCACCGGCGCGGGAAACACCACCTGCGCCGCCTTCACCACCGCCCTCATGCTTTCCAGAGACTGGGACGTTGCCGGCATCTGCGGCAACATCGCCTCGGGCATTTGTATCGAGCAGCTAGGGCTCCCGACGGTTGAGAACGTCTCCATCTGGAATGGGCTCGACTTGAGGACGCGGATTGCAAACTACCTCCAGTGGTCGTCATCCTCGAAGTACACCGTGGACGAGGTTCTCCGCCGCTTGTCTGGAAAAAACTAGCATTCACACATACACACCTTTCGCTACTTTTTTCTTTCTACTCAAGAATTATAGACTATACATTGATCCTTTTCAGGTTGCTATCCGTTTTCCAATGCTGTAAGATCACCATGTAGCTGTCAAGCACTGAATCACATGTGCGCGCGCTCATCAGAGAAAAAAGAGCCGCCAAAATAAAGACGACTCTTGTGCTGCTCAGCGCTATGCTTTCAACCCCTTCCCAAACAAACGCCTTTTCCCTTAACACGCCTCCAACATTGCCATGAAGGACCCGGTAGCAGACTTTTGCCAGCACGCCATAATTGACATTGCGCGGCGCGACGGCGAGTCCCTCCGCTCCCAGCTCACCGTCGCCAACAAGACCTTTGGCCAGTGCCAGGTGCGAGTGCTCCGCGACGGCATCTCCGCCAGGGACCTGCTCTTTCCCGATGAAGAAAGCCTCTCGCTCTTTGACGAACTCTGGGCTGCTGTCGTCTCCAGCTACTTTGGGGTGATGCAGGCTGTCCGGGACGGCGACAAGTCTCTCGCATTCCAGCGCGGCGACAGCTTGCTCAAGGCCATGAACAGGTGCGCCGAGCGCGAGAACGACTGGATCTTGCCGCCGTTGAAGACCATCGTGAGAGACGTCAAGGCATTGGCAGTTGCCGCCGACATTGACCAGGAGGCCCGCGGCGACGACAGCGGCAGTGACAGCAGAAGTACATCGCGGTACCACGACCAGAACCGCGTGGAGAAGGAGATGTGCGTGGAGAAGATCTCGCGGACCATCAACCGCTCCTTCACCATCTGTCTCAACGACAGGAACTTGGACCTTGCGCATAACAAGAAGAAGGCGGTCTACTTCTTCATTGGCCAGTTGTACCACATATACTTCAAGTTGAACAACTACGACTTGGCCAGGTCGGTGCAGCGGGCCTTGAGCTCCAAGTTGAGCGAGTTGCCGCCGCTCAGCAAGGTCCCCAAAGCCAGCGCGGTGTCATACTTGTACTACTCGGGCTGCTTGCATACCAATGAGGGCAATCTTACTAGGGGCGCCGAGCAGCTATCCCAGGCGCTCTCCTTATTGAACCAGAAGCAAACCGCTCACCAGCAAAGCATACTCTTGATACTCATCCCAATCAGATTCTTGATATCTAACGTCTTCCCCAGCAGCGCCGTGTTCCAACAGTTTCCCAAAATCAGGGCACTCTATGAGAAGATCTTCAAGTCCATTAAGCAGGGGAACCTAAAAAAGTTCAATGGCGAAATAAAGAAAATTGAGCCGTTCCTCTTGAAGAAGAACTTGTACTTGGTGTTCCAGCAGCTCAGGCTACTATTAATCACCAGGCTCTTCAAAAAGACGTTTTTGATCGCCAAGCTGCTCCCGGACCTATTCACAAACGTTTACCAGTTGCCTTTGAGCGCGCTTGCCAAAGCCTTGGACTTCTCCTCCAACCACTCTTCAAACGTGGCCAAGTTGGAGCAACGACGCAGGGAGGGCATCATCACCATGGATGCGGATTTGTCGGAGAGCTATTTAGCGAATTTGATATTCGAGGGCTACGTCAAGGGCTACATTGCCCATGGGAATGGGGTGGTGGTGTTGAGCAAGAAGGATCCGTTTCCCAAGCGCGCTGCCGTATAGACATCCCCTACCATCGTCAGAAAGCCAGTCTTGAGGCTTTTGCAAATGCTAGACCGCCACAGCTATAATTGGAATATAATATACAGCAGTGTGCTTTTATCCATTGGCCTTTCATGGGGCCTAGCCGCCAGAAAACTCTCCTGTAAGTGTTAATATTATAAATTTGTGTTAATAAACGTGGGAGAGTCAGGCCCACTACTGCAGCGCAGCGCGCAATGTGTTACCCCACCGCAGAGCTCATCCGTTTTTTAAATTTTTTTATTTTGTGCCACCTTGAGGCAGGAGCTTGTATGGAATTAAAGGAAAATCTCATCGGTGACATTTGCGGTTCCTTTTGACGCCTGCCTTTTGCCGTCAACCACTTCAATTGCTTCTGATTCATCCAGTTAATACCCCCAATCACTACAATGTCTTACCGCGCTTCCATCAGATTGGCCTCCCAGGCCTCCAAGTCCTTGCTCAGACCAGCCACTGTCTTTGCTGCTTCCAGAATTGCAGCTAGAGCCGCCCCAATTGCTGTCAACCAGCGCTTCTTCAGCAACTCCTCCTTGGTCCAAAAGAACAATGCCAAGCAGGTCCTTGAGGTCTTAAACAGCGAGATCACCCTCGAAAAGGACATCAACGAGCACCAGGAAAAGCCAGAAATCATTGATAACTTTTTGGAGTCCTCCGGATTCAGAGTCGTTGAGTCCAATAAGCGCAACTTGGCGGAGATTGTCAAGGACACAGGCGACAATGTCGTCCACGTCTACTTTGACGTTTCCCAGATTACCAATATCCCAGAATCCAGCCTCTTGGAAGAGGAAGAACAGGCCAGCGAAGAATTGGAGTTTGAAAGAGAACTCGGCGAAGAGTTTGCCAATGTGAACATTGTGGTGGAGAAGAAGGCCGAGAGCTCTGCTCTCTCCATTGAGGTTTTGCTCAAATTGGATGACGGCTCCTTGTACGTTGAAAGCGTCACCCCATATGCTGATGCCAAGTTGGCCTTGTCTGAGTCCGCTGAAAGCGAGGCCCTCAGACAATTGACCTATCACGGTCCACCATTCAGCAACTTGGACGAAAACTTGCAGACCTCCATCGAGGACTATATTAGAGAATTAGGTCTTAATGAGTCCTTGGGCGAGTTCCTCGTTGCCTTTTCCGAGTACAAGGAAAACAAGGAGTACTTTAACTGGTTGCTCAATGTTAAGCAATTCTTTTCCTGAGTCGTTTGACTGTTTAGAAAGATGTATTTTTTGCAGTCTCTTTTTGTATATAATTAAGCGCTAAACTCAGCGTTGAAAATTGATTTCAATGTCCCGATTTTTTCTTATATATATGGTTTGAATGTTGTTTTCTATTTTTCCGTGGTGTTTGTGCCATTTTGGCTTTGATCTTAATAAATGTTTTCAGTAATTAAGATGGTACTTTTAATTGCTAACTTTAAGAGCTGCTTGTAGCGGATAACTATTATCCTTGAATAGATACGGCATCCTAATCACATACGCACAAGCCTTTTAAACTTTTTAAGGACTGCAAAATCTCAAAGGTGTGGTTCGTGCTACAGTTAATATCCTTCCGCTACCACTATCTTATCTGAAATAAACTGTAGCTACAAATAAATACATAATATCCTATCTTTGGCCAGAAAAAGTATACTGATATCATATGAATCCCCATTATCACACCATGGCACGTCTCCTGCTATTGTTTGTTTCCTTACGCTTTTCATCACAGCAACCAAAAACAAACATGTTCAGCTCAGTGTTTTCTATGAGATACTCCAAATCTCTAGACGCAGGTCTCGTGTGGATATGATGCTTCTCTATGCGTTTATCAGTGCTACTCTGTTGTTATATGCGATATTGGAGAAAGAGTGTGCTCTTCAGGTGACTTTTGTGACTGCTTTTTCTCTATCAGGAAGGTGAATTTTTCACCTGCTCTTTCTTTCCGACAAAAAAAATACTACTCCGCCGTGGACGGGGGAGGAAAAGTGATATACAAAAAATAATAAACGGGCTGTGTGATACAGGAGGAAAAAGCACTGATATAGTCGTTTTCGATAGTACAAAACATCACATTATCAATAATCACAAAAATGTCTGATTCATTAGTCTCGTACGCTGCTTTGATCTTAGCTGACGCTGAAGTCGATATCACTGCCGACAAATTGGCCACTTTGGTCAAGACTGCTGGTGGCTCCATTGAGCAAGTAAGTTTCAAAAAAGAAGAAAAAAAAGATAAAGGAAATAAGGAAAATCTTAAGAAGAAATATGAGGTTATTGGGTCGCGAGAGATAGACAGTGAAGGATGATTGCAAAGAGGTTAAGAGATGCAATTTTGTGTCATTGAGTGAGAAGATATTATGAAAGATTAAGTGTGTGGAGATACAATTAGTAAAGTTCCAATTGAGATTTCAAGGTGTAATATTCGAGCATACAGAAGAGAAGTTTATCACGAATATGAAAATTATTATTCAATTATTACGGGGTCCCAGAATCATCTGTTAAACAATTATAAAACCGTACACAAAGATTGGACCTAAAAGTCTCTAAAAGCAGAATGAACTGAAACTGGCCGTAGAAATTTTGCATTATTAAAACTATACCGTTAATCAAAGCGTCATTTTATCAATTTGGAAAAGGGCGGAAAAAATCATTCTAACATGGACTGGGAACATTACACAGTCATTTTGATTACAGGATTCGCCGTTAAGGTACCAAAAGGGCCCACTCCTCAACTATAACCTTTTTTAACTTTTACCTCGCACAGTTGGCCCCCATTGCCAATCAAAGTTAGCGGGTCAGCTTTGTTTTGCTTTGAAATCGTTATGGAAATCATATGCACTTCGCACTCTCTCGAGGCCGAATACCTGACTTTCCTTCACTACTCAGCGACTCAAACTGAACACAACAAATCTCGATCATTAATACTAACTTTCCCAATAGGTCTGGGCCGACATCTATGCTCAAGCTTTGGAAGGCAAGAACTTGAAGGAACTCTTGCTCTCCGCTGCCTCTGCTCCAGCCGCTGCTGCTCCAGCTGCCGGTTCCGCTGCCGCTGCCGGTGGTGAAGAGAAGGCCGAAGAAAAAGCTGAAGAAGAAGCCGAAGAATCCGATGATGACATGGGTTTCGGTTTGTTCGACTAAGCTCATCGATAGGTTTTCAGTTTTATACACTTCTCATAATTTCATGATGTTTTTTTAAAAAAAATATTAATTTAATTTTTTATATGAGCATAACTAGCTATGCGGTTGATGCTTTTCTGTAATCTACTAACTGAGTGATGTGGGCTTTGTGTCCTTGAGTATAAAAAATTGAAAAATCAGTACAAGTAATATTATATTACAATCTATAGAATAACTAATTAAACCTTAGATGATATTCAAGTTAAGCTCCACTAAATCCTTCCATATTTCAGTGTAGGCGTCTCTGCCTGCCTTCAAGGCCAACTGCCTCTTTCTTTCATTGTTCAATTTCGTAAAAGTGCGCAACACTTCAAAATCAATCATGGCCTTTGTTTGCTGGGTGGCATTTGACGTGAAACTGCTATTGACGTACTCGTACTCCGCGGAAATTCTGTTCATGCGTGGATTTAGACCCAAGTGGTGGAGCTCCTTATCAATGAGTTGCTGCTGGAGCACATACATTCTTCTGTAAGAATCTTCGGAAACCGGGGTAATAAGGTACAATGATCCGTCAATGTTACCTCCAACAACTTGAAACTCGTTGTTACTGCTTGCCTTCTTTGGAAATGATCTCATACAGGTGGTGACAGTGTTTAGGTTGAATGTCGTCTTTCGAACAAGTCGTTGCCCCGATAACGATGCAGGATCCTCCGGATTATATTGCAACAAGTGCAAATTCTCGTTATCATCGCCAATAACAAAGTAAATATCACCAGCATGGCTGATAAAATCAGCAGCACTGACATCGACCGGAATCACATCCTTAGATATCATAATCATCCTGTATGGTTCAGCATCGAAACCAACAAACCAGATGCTCTTCATAATATCTCCTAAAATCAACATGTTACCAAATGATTTAGCCTCGGACACGTAAATGGAGGTATCCAAAAATGCAACTGGGACGACAGTGTTGTCTTCCTGCAAATCTCTGACAATGACCTTTTGTCCTTGGGAAACAAGGAAACGACCACTGATCTCGGTTAATGCTGTAACAGCACCTTTTGTTGATTCTTTGAATATTTCTTTAAGTTTATGGTTAAATTCAGGTTTCCCAATTTCAGGAATAATGCCAATGACCTCAAACAAATGGAAAGATCCATGAGCTGCCAAATCCTCCATTCTAAATTTTCCAGTGCCAATTACTACTACTTCCTTTTTACGTTTGTTCACGTTATATCCTTGTGCGGTCGACACCATGCTAGCGTCATCTGAAGCGGAAGAGGTGTTTAAAAACATTGACTTAACTGATAATGCAATTTCGTTATCATCAAGTTCAATTTCATCAATAACTGTCCAAGTCATTGGTGATAATAACTTGAGCGATCCTTTATATGAGCGTGCGTGTGGCTTATCTTCCCAACCTGCAATTTTCTCACCGTCTTCATCTACGCAATCGTACTCAATATCTTTGAATGTGGAAAGTATAAACATTTTGGATGTTTGGTGATACGTGATTGATTTTATAGATTCTCCAATCTTGACGCGTGTTATTGGTAATTGATTTGTATAGTCTGTGTTGGCGCCGAAAGGAATGGAGCATATTCTGGCATTTTTCAAGTTATCCACAAAAATGAAATTAGAGCCTTCATCACTGAAGTTAAAAAAGCTAGCCAACTTGCTATTTTTTTTTTGGTCTTCAGAGTCTCCTGATTTGAATGAAGCAAACGATATCGCTGGAAACTTGGTAAACTTGTAGATTCTTGGGAAAGAGTGACTTTGCTTGATAACAAAATATGGAATTATACCAGTGATAAATAAACATTTCAAGCCATTTTGGAAATCATCCATATATATGAGCCTTCTCTCAATTTTCGTGCCCCATGGAAACGCGTTATCTGGCGCACCAGTTACCAAAGTATTTTCTTGTTTTTTGAATTTATATACATTGTTAACGATATCAAAATAAAGTTCGTACAAGTATGTTTCACCACCAATAGTTAAAACTGTAAGATATTCCCTTTCTGAAAACTTGTCACCCAAACTGACAAGCATAATTTGTTTGATGAACGGATCAGGATATGCATCATTTACATTGAAAAAGCTAAGATTAAGGGTTTCTGATAATTTATCAATGAAATCTAATTGAAATACTCTCTGTTTGTGATTTTTCTGGAAAATAATGACTCGGTTGTCACCAGTGGCTAAAAGAAAAAGCATGTCTTTCTTTTTGGTTCCTGTTGTTGCGTTTCTCGTTTTTCTAGGGTCTGTAGTGGCTATGCCTGCTCTTTTTTTCGAATTTGATACACTGTTAACAATCGTATTTGGATTGCTAATAGAGTCAAACAATTCAGAGCTTGTTATGGTACCTGTAATGATCAAAACGTCAGATAATATGGACGGAATTGATACTTTAGAGAAATATTGGCTGTCTTCTTCAGCGGTGCCGCGCTTTGGTTGTAACACTTCTGGGAAAAATTCAGTAATAATGGCCGCCCCTGTTGAGGTGGTAAGTAATGCATAGTTATCATACATGTAACCATAAACAAACTCTTCGTTTTCTTCATTTGGCTCATTTTCACCCTCGCCGTTGATGTCTATCTCCGCTTTTGGTTCATCTTGAAGTTCGTTGATCGTCAAGGTCTTTATCAATTTCAAGTTTAAATCATAGATGTGAATGTTTTGCCTTGTAATTTGTACAATGTTTTTCTTATTGTTTATGAATCCAATTGTGATAATAAGCTCATTATTTTGAAAACCCGTTTTTAGCGAAACATTCTTGAAATTTTCAGTAATTGAAAAGCAATCTGATTTTGAATCTGTAAAATTAGTTGTGATCAAATAGCTATAATCTTTTTCAAGTCTAACACCCTTGGTGGTCACAAAAACGGATTTACTATTCAACGTCCATATTCTATTTACATCAGTAAACTTTAAGGTGGACTTAACACTGGGCTTTATCGTAGGACTAAAAGCAGTGACAGAACCCAACTTTTCATTACCTGAAGAAGCGACGATAGACACTTCATTGAAATTAGGATTCGTTAAACCGCTACTAAATTTTTCTGTAGACAATGATGCGAGGGTCAAATTTGTCACCGGTCCAACACTTATCAACAGATCGGAGATTTGCATTCTAAATGAGCCGTCAGTTTTCATTTTCGATACAGACTGTCCATCTGAATCGTGATCTTCATCAGCATAAGGGTCATCCTCATTCTCTTGATGTTTATCTTCGTCTTCTTCGTCACTATAAAGAATATCATCATCATCGGCATCTTCCTTAGCCGACTTTGGCTTTGCAATTTTAGCTTTAGAGCCGTTTGGAAGATCTTTAAATTTCTTCGAAGTAGAATCTTCCCATTTGAGCAATAATGAATCCCCATCCGAACAACCAATGAAAATTAAATCATTGCCAATGGCATTGAAAGAATTTGGATGACTGACTATAATGTCCTGATAAGACTCTTGCGGTAATTTTGTGATTTGAAAGCTCCGCACCAAACGGCCCTCAACTTTAAAATCTATCCAGTAAAATTGACCAGCCTCGCTGACCAAAATTAGTTTTTTAGGATAATGTGGAAGCTCCCCTATAATGCATCCTTCAAGATTCAAGTTTAATTCATTTTGATTCTTCGTAAAATTTCTGTAATTTGTGGTATTTTCTGTGTACTTGTTGGTTATGAGCCCCTGGGACGATCCGGAAGAGTCAACGTGAATTATCTCGTTACATCCAATTAATAAACAGCCGTTAAGCGGGCTTTTGAGAGGCTGAATTTCAAAAAGGTCGTAAGGCAAACCATCCAATGATATGATAGTTGTGGAAGTTTTTTTCCTAAGGTCTAATGAAAGGACCACAAACTCAACGGTATCTATAGTTTTCTTCAAGTTTCCGGCCCAGGTATGTGTTGGGGCGTACAATATCGCGAGAGTAGGTTCTCTGTAGTTGTGGAGAAACTTGCACGAGATTATTTCTGATATTGAAGTGTCGAGTTTATTGGCGGGTACAATAAAAGTCGGTTTGTAAATTACTGAATAGTCCTCTTCGTCCTCATCATCGTCGGCTTCCTCGTTGTCATCTGCATCTTCTTCGTAGTCCACATCGTCATTATCATCCCCGTTCATAGTGCCATTTTTACGCTTCTTCTTGGGAGCTGAATCTTCATCTGAATCTTTTCTAAAAGGCAAAAATGCCAACAAATCATTAAAGACCATACACGCAGTATCATGATTAGGATCAGATACTAGCGTTGCATTCTTAACGGATTTGATGGGCGAGTTATTCTCAAAGAAATTTTCATAATAATGTAATGATATTGTCTCTATAGAGTGTATCTCGAAATTCCATTTGATAATTGAAAGTTTAGCAAACTTTGTGGACACAACAAGATAGTCTAAATTACTTGATTCCAGCGTTCTTATTGGTTTTATGTCCGTTATGAGGCCATGTATTTTGTACTGGGAGATTAACGAGAGCTTCTTATCACTTGTTATTGAAAAAATTTGGAGAAGAGCGCCTTTGGAAACAACCAAATCCTGCGTTATAGGACTAGTGAAGTTGCAGATCACGGAGTGAGACACCCTGGTGGGTTCCACTATCTGGTTATAAACGTCCATATCAATTGATCAATGGTAGCGGAAGTGCCCTGATCTTCTGATGTCTACTGATGGCCCATTCCTGGCTGAAGGCCGCTGTTTTGATGCTAGGCGAATTTTTTGCTTTCCCCTTTGGCAGCTGTTTGTTAAGCGCTGGCATGCGCATGCTCATAACCTGTTTGGCAGCATACGTTAAACGTCTTCTTTATGATGACGATTTTACCTCTTAAATGTCATTTCATTATACAGTTATGTCATAATATAGTTATTGCTGCTTTATATACAAACAAAAAAGGTCTATAATACATTCTAGTTGGAAGCGAGATTCTCAGCTTGTTGTGCAAAGCGAAGCACGCGCTCATCGTCTCCGTACTGTCCAATGATTTGAACACCAATGGGAGCTTCCCCTGGTGACTTTAAATTGCAAGGAATGGAAATCGAAGGTAAACCAGCTAATGAAGCAGGAACGAGGAAAACGTCGTTGAGATAAGAGTTGAGTGGATTTTCTTTCTCCTTGTCGAGATGATCGCTAAGTTTAGGTGCCGGAGAGTTGGACACAGGGGCTATAATGAAATCAACTCCATCCGAATTGAATACAGTTGAGTCTTGCTGAGACAAAATATTGGCCATTTTGAAAGTTTTGTTAAATTGCTCAGTGAGCTGTTTTCTAAGCATCTCTGCCTTGAGGAAATTGTTCTTGAATCTCAGAGAGCTCAAATTGTAGTTACCAACCAAAACTCTTTTCTTTACTTCGCTTCCAAATCCAACCGATCTTGTATTTTTAATGAAAGATCTGTAATCATCGGAACTATCCCCCTCGTCCTCAGTCGCAGAGTATCCGTATCTGACGCCATCATATCTAGACATGTTAGAAGCAGCTTCAGCATATGCAATTGTGAAATAAGTAGGCAAGCAGTATGGAAGTATTGATAAGTTTATCGGCTTTACCTGATACCCTTTACTGTAGAATTTAGATATGAGCAGATTGATGGTTTCCAAAGTTTGTACCGAAATCCCTTTTGCCAAGTATTCTTTTGATATACCAATCGTCACTTTATGTGGACTGTTCAAGTTATCATTGAGCCCTTGTTTTTCGATATGGCTGCTGATTAAAGACCTAAGATCCTCGCTAAGGCTTGTTGGGTCTTTTTGGTCATACTTGTTCACAACATTGAATACTTTCTGAATGGTACCAATATTTCTCGACAAAATTCCTACTGTGTCCAAAGATTGTGCATATGGCACTACGCCCCATCTTGAAATTCTAGCATAGGATGGCTTGAAACCAGTCACACCACAGTAAGCAGCTGGCAATCTAACTGAGCCACCAGTATCTGTTCCAAGTGCAAAATCACATACGTTGGCTGCAACTGCAGCAGCAGAACCGCCAGAAGAGCCGCCGGGAATATACTTGTTCTCGTCCAGAAGCTCGGCCACCTCCTCAGCTTGCCCGTAATGTGGGTTATACGTCTGTCCGTAATGGGAGAAAGAGTTGGAGTCGCCCATACCAAACTCGTCCAAGTTTGTCTTTCCGATTAGCACGGATCCATTTTTTGTTAAAAGGTCTGTCACTGTCGACTCGAAGGGCGATTTGTAGTCGTAGAGTATCTTTGATGCACACGTCGTTGGTTCTTGAGATGTTGCAATGTTATCCTTGATAGCACATATGGTCCCGGCTAAAGGCCGGCTATCGCCCAGCTGGTATATTTTCGTTATTTTGGCTTTGATATGTTCTGGAGACCGCACCGACGTGAAGATGTTGAATTTCTTATTTGCGCTGAATATGCTGTTGATTTTGGAGATCGATGACTCCAAGGTAGGCTTTGACATTGCCTATGAATGCTGATATTACTGGAACACTCTTGGTACAACTCAACAAGTCCAGTCTGGGTGAGATCTCTTGTGCTCCGTAATGGACAAACCCTTCAACTCTGATTCCGTTAAAAGCTTTTTGTTACAGAAATTCAAAATTAACGAAAAATTTGGAGCTCCGTTCTGCACCACTGCCAAAGCGCAGCAGCTCTCTCCCCAGAAATAAAGACAAGTAGTGTACCATACTTACTAATTCCTCTCTATTTGAACCCTTAACTTATGATTCTCTGTCTGAACGGTGACATTTTCTAACAACATCAATCAAAATCAAAATGTCCGTGCCAGGAGGCCTGCGTTGGCTGGTACCGTCATGTCTTGCGAAAAGAAACATCTTTTACAAAAGCACATATATAGTCAGCAAGCGCCACGCATCTCTCATCTCCAAGTTTCAGCGAAACATCCAGAACTCCAAGTGGATAATAGAAGATGATCTTTCGAGCGCCCATGCCCATTACCTTTACAAAACATTGAGCCCTTTGTTGGCCAGCCAAAATAGTCACACTTATCTTTTCAAGAGTCACTCTGGTTCTGAATTTTGCAATGCTCTGATGTCGCAGATTGGTGAGCTTTTGCCTAACCAACCGGTTCCTTTAGGATACCAATTCATATATTTTAATCCCGCAAATGACGAGAAAACGCTTGGAGCTGACGGATATGATAATCACCAGGCACCCGTCAACATTAAAATAAAAGATTCAAGCACTAATAGGCATCAGGAGCTCTTCAAAAGACGGCTTTGGATAGGAGGAAAACTCATATTCAATAATGAGAACCCTCTACGGTTTGGCCAAATATCAACTTGCATCGAACAAATACTCAAAGTAAAACCTATCGGTGACAGTGTTCACGTTACGACCGATCGGAAGTTTTTCAATTCTACAGACATGAGCATGAGAGAGGCTCGGACCTTGGTCTACACTAACGACATATTTGATTTAGAAAAATTGAAAAGAACAGCCTCCATAGCCTCCAACCTTGAGAAATATGCCTTTGCTGAACATAGTTTCAGGTTGAACTTGACACCGACTACCCTTTTCAGATTTTCGGCGTTAACATTCAATGCTCACAAAGTGCACTACAATCTCCAATACACTCAAGAGGTTGAAAAATACCCATCACTACTTGTACACGGCCCATTTACAGTGACAATATTATTACAATGGTTTCAACAAATATTTCCAAATGTTCATGTCGAGACATTTTCATACAAGAATAAGTTTCCGTTGTTTGTGACTGATACGTTGCATTTGAAGTGCAACAAGGCCGGTGACTACACTTATAACATTTGGATTGAGAACGGGGATAATGTAATATGCTGCGACGCTAAAATAATTGCCGAAGAATGTGTTTAATTGTTCATTTCTTTTAAATCCGTTTTAAACCCATGTATTTATCATAATTTGCAGTGGCATTCTTGTCCCGTTAAATTACGGACTCATAAATACCACATAATTGTATATTACAGGATATTTTTGCATTACTTTATCCCTTCTAATCTTTTTTTAATCTTTTTTTAATCTTTTTTTAATCTTTTTTTAATCTTTTTTAATCTTTTTTAATCTTTTTTAATCTTTTTTTAATCGTAGTTGGTTGGCTATTTTATTGTACGAAATAGTTGATACCTCCGGTGGTTACACGACACAGAACAATACCAGTTAACATCTCGCCCTTGTGAGTTTTTCATGCACTTCGCGGAATAGAAAGGGGCACGCAATACTCCGGTGGATTTCCATCAAGGGCACCTACCTTGAGCTTGTCATCATAGCAGATAATGAGCTACAGCAAAACCTCCTGCATTTCAATGACTCTCCTTGAACCATCGGAATGGAACTATTTTGCCGAAGGAAAAGCTAATGTCTTGTTGAAGAGCCTGTCTCCAGCTAACGCTAATAAGCTTTTACGACTCCGTTTAGAAAACTCATCAACTTACCAGTCCACGAAAACGGTATATGATTACATTAACACAATAATAAGGCCTATACTATCGGATTTCCTTCCATATATGAAGCTTTTGGAGCTTCCAAAAGCTTTTTTGAACGAGATCTCTAATAAGTTGCTGTCGGATCACTCAATTGCAATTGACAAGCATGAACCATTTGGTCTTTTGATAGAAAACTGTTTGCCGCAAAATTCCACTGTTTATTCCACCAGCAAATTTGCTAAATTACATGTCAGCACAAACAGAAATGATTATGTTCTTGAGTTAAAACCAAAATGGCTATATACTGATCTCCAAGGAGGGTTCTACTGTCGCAACTGTGCTCATGAGAAATACTACAAGAAATCCAATAGCAAGAAGTTTTGTACACTAGGCTTATTGAGTTCTGATACTACAGTATTAAAAACGACTATTAACAATATCTTCAGTTCAACTGGTTTTTTGGATCCCACCGCAACCAGCTCCCTTGCAGATATACTATTCGAGTACATCTTTTCTACTGAAGGTGACCAAAACATATTCAAAGTGTTGGCTTTAAACCAAAACAAAGGCAACAACAGGCATGAAATTTTAAAGTTGAGAAACGAAAGGGATGTATCGCTGCAGCTTTTGCTTGGAATGACTTTGAGAGATGTCACGATATTCCTTAGATTCACAAAAATTCAAGATGATGATAGTCTGCGATGTAATAAATGTAGCTTCATCTACAATTCTTCCAGCAGAACGAAGTGGGCCTTAGTTATAAATGTGGTGGATTTGGATTCAAAATCTCCGCAGAAATGGAAATATTGGAGAAACAGAGAGAAAAAGCTTGTTGAACAGGATGCTTACAACGATGTGAATCTTTCGTGGGGTAATACCTGTCTGCTTTAATTTTGATTTCGCTAAAGCGGTTTTATTTGGTTTTATTTTTATGAAATGCGCTAACACTTGCTCTAAATTTTTGCCCAATACTTTACTTTGGATAAGGAGGTAAGGGTTTGACGTGAGAAGTAACATAAGCTCATGTTCTTAACTTTCCAACAGACATCCTTACAGTGCGATCTGTGCGAATGGTGCATAACGATATGCGTAGATGCTAGTTTCAGCAACATGCAGAGCCACAAAAGCTGAATACCAAATGAATGAGTGCTTCCGCCCTTGTTAAATTACTGCCTCGCGCAGGAACTGCTGGGAAAGAGTGTGGCTGGGAAAAAGAGAGATCTGGAGCTTGGCAAGACACAAACTTGAAGAAATGAATTTGTTGGTATTGATTTTGGCATTATTTTCTTTATCCATTGCCACAGACCCAGCCTTGTATGCTGAATCGGAAAACGACGGTGTACGGCTTGAAAAGAGAAATAGATTAAAAAGTCTTCGGTCAAAAAATCATGGCTATTTCACGGTCCCGTTACGGCGGAATACCAAAGATGGGTTATACTATCTTCCATTGAACATAGGAGCATTCAGAAAACGTCTTAATGTATTATTTGATACATCCATGACGGATATGATTATTCCAGCAACATACGCCGCTGCCCCCACAGCATCAAAGTTTCAGCCGCTAATGTCTCCGACATATCTCATGATTAACAACTTTTTCAATATCCTCTATCCCGATGCAGCTTCTGGCTCTCAGATTAGTGGTGAGTGGGGTACTGATACTATTAATTTGAACGGTAATGTAGTTGGCAATGTGAAGATTCCTCTTGATTTATCTGGCAGATTGCGACACGGGGTTATGGGCTTAGGAAACCGGTTAACTTCAGAGCCAGTTGGGGCAGGCAATCGAGGGGCTGTTTACGAAAGCTTGCTTCAAAGCATCAAGAAGCAGGGGTACATAAGAAAGATGTTTTATTCTTTCAATTTCGGTGAGGCAAATACCGGTAGCCTCATTTTTGGAGGATATGATAGGCACGGATTCACCGGGCCATTACACTTTATGAATATGTTTCCGCTTTCCCCTGGAGCAAACAAAGCTATTAAAAACAGGACTCAAATGGGATCGTCATTACCGCCAACTGACAATCTCTACAGCAACCTATTTGTAACACTCAATTCAATAATACACCAGAGCAGTATCTTAACACCTCAGTCTTATCCAGCTACTATCGTTACCAGATCAGAATTTATAACCGTTCCTGAAGCCGTTTTTGCAAAGTTAGGTGCCAGTTATAGCAAACTTGTTCCTGAACTAGATGCTTACGAAATAGATTGTAAATCTACTGGACAAGACTTTGAATTTGAATTTAGTGGCAAAAGGATAACTGTCAGGTACAAAACTCTAGTTTTGAAGTTTTCGAATGTGAATGGCCATGAAAGGTGTGTGCTGGGTATCAAACGTAGCCAGAATCCTTTTGTTACGTTAGGTACATCTTTTCTTAAAAACGCGTATGTGGCATACGACCTGGACGATAACAAACTGGGTTTGGCTCAGAGCAAATATACTTATATACACAACATTATTGCCGCTACATAGCTTTATTGGCGTGCTTGTTTACTTTTTTGAATTGCAAATGAATGCTTTTAACCATTTGAAGGCGTCCAAAGACTAACATGTAACAGTATCTTTTATTTGTGCTGATACACGCGTCGCCCTGCATCTCAACCTCATCGCCGATAGAGAAAAAATATCGATCTGAAGTGTGCTATCAAAGGCAATAACGAGTAGAGTAAGCATTACAATCAGCTAAATTAAGGTACATTCGCGAAATAAAAATGTTGATTGTTAGAAGAGAAACTTTTTTATCCTGGTTGAGCTATTACCCTGTAGATTTATATCTACGAATCAATGAAGGACTCAGTCTTATAGACTGGGGCGCCTATGGTAAAAGGTATCTGATACCGCTTGGGCTGTTAATGAACCTTTTGCTACTAATCACCAGGTCATACCAGCTTCATAACAATACAATTGTCTTAAGGGGCAATAACCGTGTCCACAGTGATTTATTCGATACTTCCAAGACATTGCCAATATCTGATTTTCTATACGACTCAAGTGCGAGGGGGTCTGGCTTTACTGCATTTTTGGAATACCTGTTCAGCACTATCAATACCATACTCGTCATGATCAGTTTTCTCAATGCCTATATTCTTTTTTTCAGAAGCTCAAGAACCTATAGCTTATTAATACGAGGTAACGATTACGTCCCAAATACTCCAAGTGCATTTAAAGAGGAAATCAATCCTGAATTTTTTACTGATCAGAGTGAAAGCATGTCGCTAGCTACCAAAGCCCTCAGATACGTATTTTCCAGTTCCTTCAAAGGCAGTAATCAAGACCCCCTGGGCAGATTTATTTGGCGTTTGGATGTTTGGGAACCTTCTCACTTGCAGCTCTTGATCTTTGCCATTTTCTCCCCAATTCACATTGTATACTATTACTCTTTGGACTCGGTGTCCTATGCCACGCTACTTTACGTGATTGCCTTGTCTTCATTCCTTTACTACTTAATCTTCACCAAGTTTCTCGTTCTTATCAAGGACCGCCAGTTGATCTTATCGGAAACTTTGAACGAGTATGACCAGAAATTTGTCAAGCCGCGACTCTCCAAAAGGTACATTGATGCTTCGGTAGACGCCACCCAGGGGCCATTTTATGCTCAGTCATCAGCACAGTTTGTGCCCAATGTGAGAAGCCGCGAGTTCCATACTTTCAAGTTTAAAGAGCAACGCAACTTGGCTAACAAGGACCAAGCCATATTGAGACAAAATATTAAAAGACGCGAATCTGGCGGCGCTCCACTTGGGCGCCGTAGCAGTACATTTAGGCAGATATATGATGATCACAGAGGAGATGCTACTTTCAGCAGAAGATCCAATTTTTACTGAACTGCACGCAATGCCACACCATGATACTTATTATAAAGGATTTACGTTCTGTTTTGACAGCTTGTAGCAACGTAATAACATACGACGTAAAAGTAGACATCCAGAGTAGTGAAAATCACAAAAAAGAGAAGATGTATTGTAATTCTACATTGCAAGAAAGTAACGAAACAATTTAAATAAACTAGAATAGAAAGAACCTAAAAATTGTAAACTAATAAAACAATAGAATAAAGGGAAAATAAGAAATAAAAATCTATAAATACATTTATTTCACTTTGTAAATGCGTTCCATCCATTCTTCAAAACTTTTGAAAAGATAGCCGTCGATAAAGGTCTTGTAGATGTCATTGCTTTCCATCAGTTTGATCTGACCATCTAACCATGGCGATTGAGAAGTTACATGGTCGTCTGCCATATTAAGAATTGATCTTTTGCCATCAACAGTGCAGCTCTTGGAAGCAAAGCTGCCGGTGTGGGAGGAAGCACAGTTTGAAGAATATGTTTCATTATGAATAGAGTGACTTTCTGAACCGATGTTAGCAAACAATTGAACAAGGTTGTCAATTGCTGGAGTATCCAACTTGGTAAAAATCACTTCTTTTGGAGGCTGTGCTCCCAAGTTATATGACCAGGAACTATCACCGACCTTGGAAGCATTCATAAGGCTTCCATTCACATAGATCTCCTCCACATCTGGAGATGGATTGATTCCCGGAGTGCCAAACTTGAATGCTAATAAATCAAATGGTTTGCCTTCTTCGCAGAGCTTGCTTTGCTCCTTGAGTTTGACAAAAATGTTGCGGAAAATTACATGATATCGGACAATATTATTGTAAAATTTGCAAGTTTTTTCTTGGTATGACTTGATGATATAATCATAAACTTTGATAGACACATCTTTTAATTCAATCAACTTTTCCAATTTTTGTTGGTCCTCCTTGAATGTCTTGGAAGCTTGTGCTGACATTTCTGCAGCCTTACCGGAATCATTGTTGTTAGCGTTGTTGTCATTGGAGATGCTATTGCTGTTATTGGTCTGCGCTTGTGCTTGTGCTCTTCTGGAAAGTGTGAAGACGGCATTGAAAAGCCTATAACAGTATCCCATGACAAAGTATAATGAGAGGATAATAAGGTCACCAGCTATTGGAAGTAGTTTGTGGTTCAACGCTTTGAAACTTTTATCAACGTGCATTTTCAAAAATGTTTGATTTTCAGTCATAAAATTGTAGTTGACGGTTTCCAATGTCAAGACAACAGATTTACAAACTTTGTTCAAAAAGAACAAGTAGTTTGGTAAGTTATTTGTGCTTTCAAAATGATATAACAATATGAGACTTAGCTTCAACTTGGCTATCATTAGTTGCAAATATTTTTCGAATCTGAACGCCTTATTGAGAACAAGAAAATAATGCTGCTCCTTGATGGAACATCGACTAGCCCTGTGAAATTTGAAGTTTTCATCGTTGTCAAAATACTGCTTTGGATTGCTATACTCTTCCTTAAGAATGTTTTCAACTTTTAAAATTTTACCATAAATTTGCTTTAATTTTGGTCTTTTAACGTCAAAGACAAAAGCCGATATTTCTTGTAATAGCTCATTAGAGTTCTCAAAAATTTTGTAGCTGTTGTCTATCAATAATGATCTCAAATCAGGTGGATGGATCCAGTCTTCACGTACTTTGGTGGCGGGAAGTTTAACATTGTTCTCAATACGCCAAATATCGAAAACAGGAGCGCCTGAAACAATCCCTTCCTCAGCCCCAAATCTTTTTAACAAGTGCCATAACTTACGTCCAAAATAAACTAAGTTTTCCTTATTCGTGCAAAGCCCTGAGTAATTATGAGTAACATGCCTCAATGGAACATCTTCCCAGTCGCGATAAATGCCAACACTGGATACTTGGGAATAGAGATTGCCGTATAAAATCTGTTTTTCTGATTCAAGAAAACTATTTGCTAACTCCTCGCACGTTCTCATGTAATAGAAAATATGAAGAATGGCTGCAATGACATTGATGCTGCTTCTTTTAAGCGCCTTGACCTGGGAAAGACAGTTTGAGGCCAAGTTGAAATATTCTGGGCCAATATATTCAACGACACCGTTTTCGAGAATTTCCTTTTGTATGTCTGATTGAGCCTCTAGATAGTCTATGTTTAATTTCAATGATAGATAACTTGTTCTCAAGATGACAAGAAAAGTGGCGAGTAGCGAAAGATCGATAAAAGTCGTAATTGAGACTTTGTAATCCTTGGATTTTAGGACGCTTTCTTCTTCTGTTTGGAACTTTATTCCAACAATGATTAACTCTAGATCTTTTTTAAAAGCTTTGAGATCTAAAACAGGAACAAATGGATAAATGTAATTTTCAAAATTATCCCACAAAAACGATATAATTTCTAAACGGGGCAAAATTGTCTCGACTTCTTTGATGAGCCCGCCGCGTAATTCCTCCGACGACTTGCCAAAATTCAAAAAAGTTGTTTGGTAAGATTTGGTGTTGTACAAAGAAGAAATTAGTGTGAAGTTGTGCTCGTAAAATGGGTTTTGCTTGTTCAAAGTCAGCTCGAACAAGCTTAAAAAGTTTTGCGACCTAAAATCTTCGTGTAGCGCAGTAGGCAAATGGTGCATGAACAAGCTAAAATCCGAGTTCAATCTTTTCTCCTTGAGAACCGACTTCAAGTTTGTATATAAAGCGTTTGCAAACTTGAAGACTTTATCAACGTATGGGTCCCTGCCAAAGATGTGGAAGCTACTTAGCGGCTTCACATCCATGATGCAATTTGTTCTTAGTAGAATCATGGGACTGTCCACGAGAAACAAATCAATTTCTTCTTGGCTGTTAATGCTCGGGTTTTGGTCCGCTTTTTTCATGAGCTCTGATAGCTCAAGAGTGTTCAAACGCGCCTGGTATTCTTTGATTTGGGATTCCAAATAGCTTTTGCTAATTTGATAGTGGTCCTTGTCTCTGGAGCTGATGATTTTAGTCACATCATACTCGATAAACTGAGGTTTGGGCGTGGTTTCCTCGTTAGTGCCTACTATTCCAAAATTCTGGTCCTCGTTGACCCCATAGGTGTATGTTTTGGTGGTGTAGTCACAGTTCTGGGCATTGTCATGCCGAATGCAATACGAGCAAGCCGGCTTTTGTTGATCGCACTTCTTTTTCTTGAGCCTGCAAAAAGAACAGGAAAAGGTCTTTCTGGCTCTCTTCTTCGGCTGGCTCATGGTGGTAGCTGTTGTTATTGTTAATCGCCAAAGACACACTTTGCCCAGAAATGAGGCCAGGGCAATCTTCTAAGGTGAAGGTAGCTAAAGGGCGAGGTGCATTAATAAGAATACCACAGCATTTTCCAAGAAAGAAATGTGTGTTTCGAGAACCGTTTGAAAATACTATTTCTTGTTGATGTAGAAATGACGCACGACACTACTGGCCTTAGGCCCGATGGCAGCTATGATGTTATGAAAATTGGTTTTTCAAATCACGCCCTCCGAACGAAGGCTGCAACGTTGACACCAACGGAGCAGAAGGACGCTGGCCGGCGGGCCAATCACAGCATGCGCTGCTGGATGGTTGTTTGTCTGACGAGTACTGAGTCCGCAGCGCTGCGCGATGAGGCTGGGGCGTCGGCGGTGTCCACGTCGGCTCCGAGGGCACAACATACATGAGCCAGGTGCCGTCCTTCTAGCCTCGCCATAATGGAGCCGGCCCCCGACCATCATCTGATGTCCGCAGCCGGTCTTTTACGTCTCTGGAAGTCGAATTCCGACAGCATTTTACACATTTTGCAGGGGCTTTGGACGGCCAGAAGTCCACTGACACGCCTGAAAGTGCAGCCTTTTCCCCAAAAGAAAAACCACTTTGGATCAAAATGCTTTAAACGGCACTGACCCAACAATTTTGTTCTTGTGTAGAGCGCTTTGCAATACGTACTTCAAATTGTTCCTTGCTTCGTTGTTTGCCTGTTTAATAGCCGGGCAGCCTACATTATTTCACACTTTGAAAGTTTTTTTCTGACAAAAAGCTGAAATTCAACCGTATAATTTGTCACTAATTCGATCAATACTAGTCTAGATTCTCGGCTCCGGAACGTATTTCAAAGCGCGCTCCATTTTATGACGTCATATATATCAACCTGCTGCAAGAAACTTGATGAGAGCAGGATATTTAGAGCTGATATCACGGTACCCTTTTTCGCACAACATGTAAAGAGACAGGACATAAATTGTAACATGCCCATAAGCATTTTCCTAGTATAACAACGTGGCGTGAATCATTTTACTGCTGTAATGCAGTTTGGATCTTTTTAGTAATAAAGGTGATTGCTTGAAAGTTTTCCACCAATTCGGAGCTATTTTGTAGGTTTCAGCTCATAAAAGCAGACTGCCATGATGATACTAGAATGCCATTGACTGTAAGTAGTACATCTGTGTATTTTACCGGGTATCTACTCTCATCTTTTTCGGAGGCCTTAAGCTTTGGATTATCTTTCTGTAGCAATTATAGACTCAGGCATTTACAAGTGGACGGATCGGTGTTGTGAATTCACTCCAAAGTAGAACAATATGATGTGAATAAGTGTTCAGTATATTTACCGTTGGTCTACCCGATATAGAAAGACATTTTGAAGCTAGTTTTTGAGGTGACAAGAATAGATGTGCATCCGATCCTTAGGCTGTTTAGTTCGTTAGAAAGCTGTTGGTCGATTTTCATTAGGTTTAAAGCAATAGCAAATGAAAGCTCCAGATAAAGCGATACTTTACAAAGGAATTGCGCCTTTAAAAAGCTGTTTTTGGTGATCTTTATCTTCAACGCTGCTTTTTTATATTCAAAAAGGTAAAGCATCCAGACATCGTAAAATATTTGGAGTATTGATATGACCACTACGCGCTCTCTAACCAAGTGCGCCAAACTATGGAGCCCTCTCTTTGCTACCAATGTTTGGAAAGTTTGAAAAGTTTTTTAGCATGATTGGTGTACGCAGGGTTCCAAAAGTGCTTAGACTTTAACAACTTTTACAGAGCCTTTGTCAAAATCTTTGGTATCAGCTAAAACTACTGGGGTATCGGCACATGTCTTGCCGACCTTTTCAAAAATGGCGGGCCTTTTTATATAGAGTTTTTTAAAAAGAGATTATCAAGGCGAAAAATCAAGTTGAGCGAATAGCAATAGACATTATGAAGGACGACTACGGTAGAGAACAGACACAACCTCAGGTTTTGAAAAGAAACAAGTTCCCAAACATGTATTCCTTGTGGTATGGAATGCCTTCTAAAGCTGTTGCAAATAAAAAGGCTTACATTACTTCTGTCAGAACAAGGTTAAGATCTACCATAGTTTATATCATTCAGACATTACAACCGATATCTGGCTACTCTTTTTCACACTAGCTATGTATGTGTTTTTCACCAAAGTACCTTGCCAAAACGAAACCAAAGGCTTTTTGGGGATTCATGTAGAAGTTATTAAGAACCATATCCAAACAGGCTTGACATTATATGTTTTTAAATGTAGCATAAAATTTTCTAGCTTTCGCTAAAAGAGTGCTAAACTGAAAGCCGAAACTACAATTGAACAAGCCCATTTGTAAAACAGAGGTTTACGAAACTCTTCGAAAATCTCAGTGGGTACGATGGTTATGTGCCTTCCCTGGGCCCTGGTGGTTCATCCATAGGGGACTTCAAAACTTATATCGTTGTTTTTATGGCAAGCCGATCGCTTCGTACATTAAGGCAGTACATTAAGGTTGCATCACGGTTTGCGGTTCCAAAAGGAGATCACGAGGGTTTGTAGATTGCTGTCGTCAAGACCGTTATGAGAACAGCCAAGACAGAGGACACAAAAGCAGAAAGAATATCTTGGATTACGGGCTAAAGCAAGCGTAATTTCGTAATTTCATGCACTAAAATGAAGTAAAATGTTTTGGTACACAAAACTTCATTTGGCCTAGTTCAACCTGTTTAACTCCAAGCTGGAAACTTGGTGCTTTTGTTTCGACGTATTTTTGTTGAGGATTGTGTCATAGTGATATTTTGCCACCTCATGTCTCCCTAGCCGCTCTAGTTATGTACTCGTTTCACCCCAATATTGGGAAGAACGCCAGTAGCTGTGTGTATCGAAGAGAAGTTCAACACCAAAGACCTAAAACATGTACCCGATCTTTAAAAGAGAGAATCTGGGTGCGATTTTATAGAACCTTACGTAATCACTTGATTATGATTGTTACCTACTATGCTATTGCACCAATGGAACCGGTGTTTCAGAATTAAAATCCTCTGGTTGGAAATTTATATCCCTTTTATCCGGCTTTTTTTGATGCAAAAGAGTAGTTCTTTTTTGATTAAGGACTACAAATCAAAACAGAGCCCTGGAATGAGTTTTGCAATGTCAATGTAAAGTTAACGGTTGCTGTTTTGAATGCTTTTGAGCCACTTTTGTTAAAGGGGAGAACATGAGAGTCATTAATATGTCTTCGGGACTTGCCGGCCCCAAAATGTTTTTAAGGACTTTGGTAATCAGCCTTTTATGCTGAACTTTTCTATGCCTCTTATGCTATCACAAAAATTGCTTTGAATGTTGTAATCACCTACTATGCCAGCGATTGAAAAGGCAAAATTGAAGTGTTCTGTTGATCCATGATACGCGGCCACAAACCTTACATTACGACGGTTATAAGGCTATTGAGCAAGGTGTGGAAGTTACGGTAAAAACTGTTTTGCTGATTATGATACCACTGCCTTTTTGCTTAGAGGGCCTTTTTAACACAAATGAAGTTATTCCTAGGAAGCTTTGCTGGTCAATGCTTTGAGTGATTTTTTTTCTTCATGTCTGAGCCCACTTCCAGCTTTAGCATTCTCAATAAACAAAACGTATTTATCAGTCTGCTCATGCCTGCCAGAGTCTCTTTCGAACCGCAGAATTTTTATCACAAATCTCTCGGATCCTGAACTGTGGTTGCTGTGTTTTTGTGATAAATGTAGATTATCGGGAAATTTTACCTTTCTTTGACCTTCCCTAGGTGCTTACCGGAGTCATTAACCTTTGTCTTTACTTTTTTTTTTGTTTTATTATGTCCTGTTCTATTCTTTTTTCAGTGGGCAGAACAACAGAAGAACTTTCAGCGCATAACGTGCCATCAAATAAAAACGTCACTAGATACATACTCCCTTATTTACTGTAAAGTTTTGAAGCAGTCCGCAATAGAAGTTTGTATATTCGTGGTAGCCCCAATAAATGAAAAATAGAGTTTGATTCGCCGCTTTGCTGACATCACTGCTATTCCGCAACAGTACCCTTTTCCAGCTTATCAGTATAGCACTTTGGACGAGGTGTGCTACTTATACTATTGGTGAGAAAAAAAATACTTTCTTGTGATTTGCAAGCAAAAACTGGCCTCTGATGAAAGCTTCCGGGCTTAGGCTTGTGACTAGAGGCTATCCTGTCTGTGTGTGCAAGGGAAGGATCGCTCGCTTAACACAAGGGCTTGTAGACCGCACCTCGCGTAGCTGTTGCCGCATGCAGTAACTCTATATCAGACAGTCCAACAGGATGCGCAGCTGTGGGTCCAGGCTCCTTATTTTGCGACCACTGTCTCGCGCATATACACTGGGAGATTGGCGATGAAAGGTGATCAGCTGTTGCGTTCAAACAGGGCCCAGACTCTGAGCTGAAGTTTGCACTTTATGGTATGCATGGTGTCCCAAAAAGGTTCCAAGGAGGATTTCAGTGAAATGATTAAGTCAGCTGATTGAGTTCTGCGGTGGTTCCCTCAAAGCGCTTTCAGAGTTCTACAGTTTATTGCCCCCCTCTGTAGAGTTATGTGACAAGTTAAACCCCAAGCTCAGCGAAAACATCAAGTTTACAGGAACTTTTGACATCGGTGCCAAGGTTCTGCTTGTGGTAGTAGATCCTCGAAATGTGCCAAACAAAAATATTCAAAAATGTTTGATAGAATAAGATTGATAAGAAAGTTTGCAGCGGGGCATCCCGCATTGCTTCGGACTAGGGGGCTGGTGCCAATACTAACATTCCTACAATAACCTACTTCCTCTGGCAAAAAGAAATACAAAAAACAAGGGTTGGCATTTAGCGTTGACAGCAGTTTCATGTTTATCTTAAAATAGTTGCAGTGACGTCTCTCCATATTTTTGCGTGTAACTAATCTTTGTAATTTTTAGGCTTGAAAAACGAGTCAACCGTGTATATCATCTCCAAAGCTTCGGTATAGAACGCTTCCAGAATATACTTAATCAGTCAGATTCATCTTTTTAACCTTATAACAAGTGTCCCAGTATGTTCTTACCTTTTAGCGAGCTGGGCGCACAGAGGAGTTAATAGCCTCTGGTGACAGCTCGGAATAGAAACCCCCCCCCCCCTTTGAATGTCGCAACGAAACTGTCAAATAGATATGCAAGAGTTCAGCTATTGCATGCTGCAACGAGCAGGAATATTAAATGTAATTATATACATAGATAGCATAAGCGTAAATCACATGCCCTATAAAACAAATACTATGGAGCCTGAAAGAATGTAGAAATGAACAAATGTTCATGGTGGACTTTTACCTTCGGAAGCTCGTCAAACAAGTTTTAAAATTGACTTTGACAGAAGCCCGTCAATCAGAAAACATGGGCATTGCTAAGCACACACTGCGGCAACGCACGTGCCGCTTCATTTTAACTCCGCCCAAACAGCAACCTGACATCTCAGCTGAGGCAAAAAAGCAAAGAAGGATGATATGACGGCAAACATTTGTTGAGATGATCCGATCATCACACTTTTGGAGTTTGTTTTCTTTCTTCTTTGTTATCCCAATTGCCACTCTACATCTTATTTTGATTCAATCGAGTTTTCGATATAATCCTTTGTTAAACCACGCTTAAACTTTTACTCTTTCCTCATTTAAAACTCGAATTGCTATCAAGCGCCACACAGTTACCGTCATGTCCACCGTTATTGCCTCCAACGTACCAAAGACAGTCTCTTTGGACAAGGTCAAGGAATTCTTTGGTTTTAGTGGCAAAGTTGATACCATTGATGTTCAGTCATCCACAGACAGATTGATCACTTACAAAGTCTCGTTTGTCTCCCCTGAGGCGGTTTCTAATGCATTGTTGCTCAATGGTGCTGAATTAGACGGTCAACCAATTGATATTTCGGAAGCAGGCAACTCTGGCTCCAGCCAAACAACCAGTACCGCTGGTAGCAAGGCCTTTACATCTGGTATCACCCCTGGCTCTTCCTCTGCTGCGGCTGCTGCCAGTGTGCCATTTACAGATGCGGGTGTTGCTGCCAACGAGAAGTCTACCGCACAAGCCCAAAAAGACTCCCCAGTAAGTGACATTGATCAAGAACAAAAACCAAAAAGTGCGGTTATTGCTGAGTACTTATCCCACGGATATGTCTTGAGTGATCAAGCTCTCGATAAGGCTGTTGCTTTGGACAAAAAGCACGGAATTTCCGAGAAATTCAAGAACTTTTTGGCCTCCTTGGACAGCAAGTACCATGTCCAAGACAAAGCTGTTGAGACTAATCAAAAGTACGGATTAGACGAAAGACTTGCGAAGGGAAGAACTGACTTGAGCAGCTATTTTGACAATTTTTCCCAGACTGCCACTGGTTCCAAGATTCATGCTTTTTACTCTGACATTGTTAGAGACTCCAAGCAAATTCACCAAGAGGCCAGAAGATTAGCTGACTTGAAAAAAGGCCAAGAAGGTTCTACTGGCACTAATACTAACCTCAAAGAGTAAATCGAGGGACATCGTTTTCCAGTTTGGCAATTATATATCTCGGCTTGTTTATTTTTATCTTAATTTAGCTTCAAGTGTTGTTATTTTTCTTTACTTTTCTTGCCAATGAATAAATGGTTCAATTTTTAATATGATCTATAGATAAATTGGGCGGCTTATCGTGTCACCAGCAGATTAGCAGTGTTAGGATAAGTTTTTTATTTTTATTTTGAATTCAGAAGTGACTGTCTGGCACGTTTTTACTAGCTTATTGGTGACATTGAGAAATATCACTTGTCATTTCAAGGAATGGCGCTTCATAGTGTTCAGGAAAGTTGAACTCTGAGTCTGGGAACAATAAAACCTTTTTTTGAGCTGGTATTTGAGTAGAAAGAGTTATCCAGATTACGGAGCTGTTATTGCCGTGTCGAACACTACACCCCCATGTATTCAGTATATATTCTGTGCTATCCGGTATATATACTCTTGGTTATCTTGAATCAATGGTTTCCGGAAGCTTGCCGCTCCGTTACGCTGGTGGTAAAAAAGCACGAAGCAGACATTTTACTGGCTTTGTCTTTTAACGTTTGTCATTTGTATTACATTCGTGTCGTACGAACAAGCGCCAACTCGGAACCTCAACTACTACCTGTAGCAAAGTCTCACCCAGCGCCATGTATCAGAATTTGCGCTGCTGGCTGGCTCGCTAACAAGAACTGGGACAGCAGCCAGTACTTTGCCTATTGATTTCTCGGGGGATTTCCAAAAAGGGTAATTTATTGCGCATAGCCAATACTCTGATGCGTTCCCCGGATGCCATTTGAGTTCCAGAGATGTGGAGCATTGTCTTATGTCGATCTGTGGAATTTTGCAGACAAGCGTAGTAAGTATAGCGCACTAATTTCCTATTTTGTTAAAAGCAGAAAAAAGTAATGCAGGCACACGCACAGATACTCTGGCCTCTCCAACAATACTACTAGAGTCCCACTTGGAAGAGCAGGTGCGAGCATCGAAGCACAGGCGCACTGCAGCAGAAAATAAAAGTAAAAGTAAAAAAAAGAGAACAAGAGGATTTGCAGACCAGGGAATGGTGCTGGCTCGGCAGCAGGTCCTTGGTATTATTGAGCCTCCAACTCTGTAAAACAAGAACAGCGTTTTTGCAAGATGCAGCCAGGAGAGACAGGTTGGGTATAGGAACTCAACCGTCCGGTTTTCACATGAAAAACGATAGAGGAAAAAAGCTATGAAAAGCTAACCGAAGGAAACATACAGCCAGTAAGGGAAAAACAAAAACGATATCTATGTCCTTTTCAAGGTAAACAAAGTAGATAAAATCACACAAAGCGCAACTGGGGATAGATTGCTGGCTACTGTTGAGGCAGATTCTTATCTTAGCAGACAGTCATAGAAAAGGTTTGCATCTAAGGTGAAGCTTTTGCTGGCCAGCTAGTCTGTAAACTGCGGCACAGACCTCCTATTTATATTTATATGGAACAGTTCTCGGTCTTGGTGTCATTTTTTTACTTTTTTTTCTCTTTTTGGTTTTTCTCCCTGAGTTTTGATTGATTACTTTTAACTTCGGAAGCTTTGCTCGACGACGGCTACGTGAGTCTTCACTACGCCCTCTTAGACCTCGTTCTACGTTTCCCCTTTTACCTGCTCGGCGGAAGTTCCAAATAACTGATGATTCACAGACCGTTTAGCGAGTTTCAAAAGCACGTCGCCAACAAAATTCCATCTTCACCTGCTTCAACACGTCCGTGTCCACCTTCAAGAAAATAGGATTAACAAATATTCGACATTCGCTACTAATCTCCAAAAATCACCAGATTCATTCAGTTACTTAGAAGAACCGCAACCAAACTTCATAAGCAAATAGGAAAAAGGGCAGTCAATCTAGCAGGTCATCTGTTTTTTATAGTCACAAATTTACCAATACTTTCACAAGGGGTGAGTCTATCCACTCAATAGCAGATATAATACATTTCATGCGCAATTATCAGCGATAGAGATCCAGTTGAATCAATTACGGCGTGCATTAGGTCCCAGCCATATCTCACTGTTCTACTAATCATTATTCCTTCTTTCTTGGTATCAGTGTCTATTTTTAAGCTCTTCTTTTCAATTTCAATTATATGCATGTTTCTAAACTCATCTAACCTGTCTGCAGACGAAAACTGGGAAACTACCCACTCACCACTTTATGCTTATTTACAAAACATCAAACGGCCATCCATTGGAATCACACAAAGCAAAAAACAAAATAGCTAGTAGGCCGCTGACTCATTGGTTCCAGTAGATATGCTCCCGTCAATAAACTCGTTGATTAACGATTCTCCAGGTCTGCGAGAGGGTAAGGCACAAGGCTCGAGAGAGACTAATAAACAGTTGTCAGGGACAGACTCTGCCATGCAGCGAACACGGCCTCCAGCGTTACAAACTACTCAACATCGCTTACAATCACAAATATATCAGTCTAACGCCCAGCAGATGCAGTATAACAACGGCATTTTGAAAGGTGCTCCATTATCACATAGTTCTCAGGCTCCATATTCGTCGAATTACCCACAATCATTAAGCTATCAGCAGCAACCGCAATCGTATCAGCTCACCCACATCTCTCAGCATAGTAAAAACATTAATGAGACCTCCTACCCGGGATTTTATCCGCAGCCCTTTCAAACTCCCATGCCTCAATCGTACAGTACTACCGCAACCTCGAGTGTATATCGACAGCCTGTTCAACATTTTCAGGGGCTAGACTATCGTCCGCCACATCAATCCTACTATAGACAAGCCTACGAAAGCGATTATCGAGCCGCCAATAAGCCTTTGTATGATGACGTCGGAACAAACTCATCTCACTGGTACGATCAAAACGATGAAATTTCTAATAACGACATTGGTAATAATGCTGCTAAATATGAGACTCCTGAGACAAAAGAGAAAAGGCTACAAAAAGAAAAAGAAAAGAGAGATCAGATTACCGATGGTATTACGCGGCTACAAAAGCTAGTTCCCAAGCTCAATCCTGAAAAGGCGGCTGCTATTGCTGCTGCTTCAGACAGAGGGTCTACTTCTTTGAAAGAGAAGAACAAAAAGAAGCTGCAGTCTGAAAAAAGATTGAAAAATTCCACCAAGAGCTCTTCCTCAGACTTTCCCAAAAGAACCTCCAAAGCTACGATTTTACAATCTAGCGCCCAGTACATAAAAGATTTAAAAAAGGAGATTGCGGATTTGCAGGCAAAACTCAAAGAGTACGATAAACTAGATCACATTACCACCAAAGCAGAAAAAAGAAACACAGAGAAAAATATTCAAGAATATAAAGATAAACTCAATGAGTTTGAGCGATACAAAAAAGATCTAACTTCGAGCTCTTCTGCATACAGGTCATTAAAGCGGCCTGTCGAAGACATATTATCTGTTAAACCGGTTTCTGAAATAAAGTTGCCCTCTTTGAAAGAAATCACCCTCCCATTTCCTTCAAGCCATTCGAGTTCAAACAGTTCTTTTCATAGTGGCTACACATTGCCACCTCTTTCCACATCTTTAGGTTCATTACAGCTGCCGACCTTGCATCAGCAAAATACACAGCTACCGCCACTACAGCCGTCTCATTTGCCATCTCAAAAACCTCAAACTTTTATCCAGCACCAGCATCCCCTGCAGGTTGGAGACACGTTACCATCTCAAGAAAACTACAGCTACTCTTATAGTGCTAGCCCAACGCATAGTATCTCTTATGCTCCTAACTCGGCTAACACTACTACAAATCTGCTGCAACAACAATTCTCACAAAAACTCTCGCGAGGGCCACTGAGCGGGAGTTTGGATGCTTCCGTGATGCCTCCATCTTTCAGCGCCTATCAACCATATGGTAGTTATTCGAGCGACTCAACCAAATCCAAAGATAAGTCGTCCAGCTCCACGAGTCTTTCTAAATATAAAATTTGAATACCTCTATTTTTCGCGAGGCGGGCGGAATTTGCGGTTAGCGTATTATCACGAAGTATTAGTAAACCTTTTGTATCTTCTTAGTAACTCGTGCTTTTCATTCGCTTTTTTTGTTTATTATAAAAATTTTTTCTCTTTTTTTATTTCTTAACGCGTTTTTAAGCAATACAATTAAAAACGCAGCCCTTTATTCTGATATTTTTACAACATTTGGTCTTCAGTTTGGTACAATATGGAATGCGGCGAGGGGACGTGTATTTTATTACTTATTAATTTTTTTCAATTTCCTTCCTCTCCGAGTAACGTGCTTTTGATTTTTATTTGCTTTGCCTGTTAATTCGTTCTGTACGTTTATTTGTTTTATTTTTGGTCATATTCAAAAACTAACCTCAAAAGCTAGCAAAAAGCTCTCAACAATTTTAGGTGAAAAAGACCTTTATTCAGTTGATAAAAGCAGTTATATGGTATGCGCAATAATTTTATAGACTATGTGAAATCAGCATTCCAACTCTTAAACAGTTCTAAAAATCACAAGTCAATAATGAGCACAGCAGATAGGTTTTTGCCTATTCGGGATGTCAAGAAATTATGCGTTTATTTTGAACGCTTTCTGCTGATGCTCGCAAACTCGAGGATTATGCATAAAATAAACAAAGCAAAACAAAACACAGCATAACGTTGAAAAGGAAAACAGGCGTGAAAAGAGCAGGCATAATACCATTTGGTTATATCTTTACGGGAACTTAATTTCTTTGGCTATAAGTAAGTTTCCTTAGAATGATGATACACTTCCATCAAATTTTTGAGGAAGTGATGCAAAAATCTTGGCCATTCAATGTCTCCTCCAAGTCAAAAACAGGTGTGTGACTCATTGAATCCGAGCAGCTTTGAATCGCAAGGAACGTTATGAGCAAACGATATAAGTTGACAATGAGTGTTATCTTTACGCCATAATTCAAAACTCTCTAGCATATCATTGTCAGGGAAACCTCCAAGTTTTAGTGAAAACGCGTCATCGTAGCGCTGAACCACCCATGAAACCCCTAATCTGATGGCACATTATGAGATTTAAAGTCTCGAAAGTAGCTCATGACAGAATCTACAAAGGCCTAATTTTTTCTTATAGAATACACAATTGTTATAGAAATAACATATATGAAAAGTCTACCTTGCAAGGTTTAAATTCCTGAAGAGATGCTCATGAATTGTATCATAGTGCCCGGACCACTTTCTTGCAAGAATTTTTCATTATTGAATAATCTTTGCACATGGCATTAGTAAATGTTATAAATTCTATAAATTAAGGAGCCTTATTTGCGGTATCGGTATAAGTGATATGGTCTCTTACAATAAATCCCCGGCAGATGGCATTTCCACAGTAACGCTGTCTTTGGTGAACAATTGTTTCAGTCTATATATGTAGTAAATATGTAATAAACGCCATTTTGCAAAATTTCACTTTTGTAATTGCTGACATCATTACAAGAATACAACTATTCTAAACGGATAAGTATTCTATTTGTTGACGGTACATATAACGGACCGCCAAATTAGGTACTATGACGCTTAGCACAGATAGATAGAATAATATTTATAAGCCGTGATTCGTTGGTGGCAAAGAAACTTGATTATAAGTGTTTCTGCACGAGACCGTTCATTACTGTAATAAGCTTGTTGACGTTTTGTTTCTTGAGTGCGCAAATCGGAATAATCTGGCAGTTTTTCTGGAAATTTTCCCTAATGTAAGATTTGAACCCTTTAAACTTATCGCCATTTTTCGTCAAATCTGCTTTTGTGTTGACAATCAATACATTCTTATTTTTCAAGCGGTCCTTTCCAAATTTGAGCTCGTTAATTAAAACGTTGAAGTCGTGGATAGGATCATTTTCCAAACTGACAAGCATCACCAAAATCTTTGACCGCTCAATGTGGCGCAAGAAGTCCACACCCATTCCCTTTGGCTTTTCGACGCAGGTGGCAGCGCCCTTGATGATTCCTGGTATATCAGCAACAGTGAAGTTCTCAAGGTGTATTTCTCCTTGCGGCAAAATGGTTCCGATTGTAGGTTGCAATGTTGTGAATTCCCAGTGGCCGACCTTGGAGTTTGCGTTAGAGATGGCGTTAAGCAAAGTTGACTTCCCGCTGTTAGGCAATCCCACCAATCCAAAGTCTGCCAACATCTTCAACTCAAACAAGAAATTGGCCTCCAAGCCGCTTCTGCCTCTCTTGCAAAACCTAGGGTTACGGATCTCTTTGGTCAAAAAGTGCATGTTACCAAGTCCACCTTTGCCGCCTTTCAAAAGCAAAACCGGGGTTTTTGTAGGCTTGCTCAAGTCAACGCCATTGAAGGGGATAATGTCGTCAGAAAGTTCTTCGTTTAATATGTTTTTGTCGTACTTTTTCACTTTTTTATTTAAGTCGTTGAACCAGCTTTTGTCATAATGATAGTCCCTGTCTTTTTCTTTGAAAATCCAGTTGTCGTCTTTGACAGGATTTGCTTCGTCGTATCTGAACAATTGCACATAGTCAACATTCTGTGGACCGGCACCAATTCCTTTTATTTCAATATCAGTTAGCGGCTTTGGCATACCTTCTTCGTCTTCAAAACCTTCTTCTTGCAGTGCCACGTCTTCTTCCGCTTGCTTTAACACTTCAGTTGGAGGAATCCACTTGATAGTGGTACCAACTGGCACCGTTATAACCACGTCTTGTCCCCTTGCACCATCGAGCTGCCTGGCTGCCCCGTTTAAGCCGTCAGTGGCTGCATATTTGACTCTTAGTTTGTGCAATGAGTTTACCCCTTCTACGGCTTGAACATAGATTGAGCCACCGTCACCACCATCACCACCGTCAGGAGGCCCAATAGCTCTGCCAGCATCTCTGAAAAAGGACACGCAACCGTTGCCACCTTTTCCAGATTTCAAGTTTATGATCCTCAAGTCCGAAAAGTTTTGGTTATTGCTGGTAGATTTTGGTCTCTGTTTTGAACTGAGGCGGGAATAAGGTGAGGTTCTAAGCGCACTGAACTGGTCGAGGGGAACTTGTAACTTAAGAAGCTTGCTTTCGTCGTACCCAATGAACTTGTATCTTATTTTCCCCGTTGAAAGTATTCCGGAGAAAGGGCCACTGTCGTATATATTTTGGCCGTTTTCGTCTTGATCATAGCTTTGGTCTTCCAAAGAGGACTCTACGTCAGCAAATCTTTCGTCCTTGCTATACACGTCGGACACGTCCATATTCACGTTGTAATGGCCAACTTGGTCTAGCCAGGTATCATTTTCTGGGGCCGTCGGGGACCAATCGGGCGCCTCGGGCAATACCGATGTGGCTGAGCCCTTTTGGAGTGAACGAAATGATGCTGAAAAGTTTCTTGAGCTATGAAACACCATTAATTTCGTGCTAGCGCGTAGCCGTATCCGCAAACGGAAAATTGACGGCACGCTCATACTGAATGAGATTCTATATTAAAGACATGAAAGAGAAAAAGAAGAACCAGAACAACGAGACATCCACTGTTGTCAAAGATAAAGGCCAGTCTGCGAGATCTGAGGCCGCTGTCCGTACGAGGAGATGCTCATCGCAACAAAAAATTTTTAGCGACGGGCCTGTCGCTGTTTTGGGTAGGAGCACCTGCAAATAGACACTGTGCCAGTCTGCGGGTGTCACGCGGGGCAGGTTTAATACTTCGTTTTCAAGATTTTCCGGCTGAGCGCTTGCGGATATCTCTTTATATTGTATACTAAGTCTCGCTTACTGTTTAGTCTACATTTAGCAGTAACACAAATTAGCACACCACAGGCTGTCTCCAACATGCCCAAGCCCACCAAAAAGCGCCAGAGAGTTACTTCGTCGTGCTCCGTGTGCCGTTCACGCAAAACCAAGGTACGCATCTCCTGCTTTTGCACGGTGGATGCTCGACAGCAGCGCCAAGAGATCGATGATTTTTTTGCAGAAGAAAGATGCTTCAACATCATTATAATACTAACTTATTTCTTTTTATAGTGCGATAAGCGTCGTCCAGTATGCTCAAGCTGTGTCAAGTCAAATCTTCAAGACAGTTGTATCTATGAGATCCCGCACTGGGTTCATGCTACCGTCGCTGACGACAAGCCAAGCATCATGACCATAGGCACAGACTATCACGAAAAGAACTTCAACAGTGCGAAACCCAGATTTGCTGCCAACGGAAACATTTCAGTGAAGCAGTATCAGCTGCCTCTAGCGCTAGAAAACTTTTCTGCGAGACCAAGAAAGCACCGCAAACTAGGTGGGACAAAATCTACATTTGAGATTGTTCCGAAAGAGGAGCCATCGGTTGTCGCGCTCCGATCATCTAATCAAGCAACCTCCAACACTCCATCAGCACCACATTGCGAGAATAGTAATCCCAGAAATGATGCTTTAGCGCACACTCTCCCGACAGGCGCAGGATTTGCACACTATCAGTCCTTTTATTCAACTCCTATGCATCAGCTTTCATCTATGCCGTCATCTGTGCCGCCTCATCAGCCAGCCAATCCCCTTCCACATACACAGCATCCTGCTAGTTCATCCCTAGCCCCTCCGCAAGCTCCAAAGTCGTTTCAACCTCATATGTCAAAACCTCAAGCGCCTTTGCCTGGGCAGGGATCTAACGGTGCGAATTCTGAGTTACTCTATTTGCAAGCTAGAATACGTCACTTGGAGAATGAGTTGTCCAGGAAGCAAGATTTCGACTCTCACCAAAATGCAACTTCAGAATGCAAGAGTCGAAATTTGAACAGCAACAGGTTTTTCGGCCATCATGAGGTTAGTGGGCAAAAAGATGGAGCGTTTTCTTATGCCGACGCTAAAAGTCCAAATGGCGGAAGCCAAAGTGATGGCGCTTTCAGCTACTACGACAATAGTCAAGTTGTTTCGCCTTTGGAACAAAATACCTTCTCAATAGGCGGCGAAATGTTCTCAAAAAAGAGCTCCGCAGATACCTCGCTACAGCTTTCGACTCTCACTGGTAATTTACCTGTCATCCATGAGAGCGAGTATCACAACTTTTCCAATAGCTATTTCCCTTACTTATTCAAGAAGAACTCTATATTGGATTGTAAAGCGCTTTCTCACAATGCTCTTATCGCCCGTGACAAGTTTTTGCTCAACTTCTTTGCAAAATTCGTATGCGATTATGCTGCGGTTAAAAGCCTTGTTGAGTCAATGATGAAAAACAGACAAGCAAAGCAAGAAATCGCGAACGGCGCAAACTTGACTACCGTGGAAATGGCTGACGAGCAGAGAGAGGCAATCAAAGGTATTATTACCAAAATTTCGAAGAAAAACGAGTATGCTACGTTGATCGCTAATATGATGAAAACCAGCAGAACTTCTCAGGATTACAGATTGGCTTTCCGTCATGATGTAATCGCCTTGGAGTTTTCTGAGCCAATAGCACAACCAATGTTGAGTAGCATTCTCAACAACAAGTTTTATCCTAGTGATAGTATCATGGTGAAAGGTAATGAGCTTTTGATTGACATGGTTCTTAAGATGTTACCAAGAATTGAAATTTTGAGATACTTGTGGAAAATGTATGCATTGTACATTTTCCCATTTATTCCCATTTTCAACATTAAAAAAATTACTGACGAGATTTCAGAAATTTTTGTTGGGCTAGAGCTTCAACAGATATTTGACTTTAAAGATAAAGATAAAAAGTTTAGCGCAAATGACAAGGAGAAAATAAAGCAAATTAAAATCATTAGCAAACTAGATTATGGTAGATTATCTATATTCTTAACCTGTTTGAGACTTGCCTACCTCGCAATCAAATTCAACATCAACGACATTGCTATTAGATGTCCAATAGAAGAAGAAATGATGAGCATTCCATTTTTGCTTCACAACACCAGTGAAACAATATCCGCAGACGTTATCACCTTGTCGCAAATGTGCTTAAACTTTTTGAAAATGACCAAAAAAGCCAGTTATATTTCCGTCATTGCTTCTATCTTGTTATACCAATATACTGAATTGAGAGAAGAAGGCAGAGTTGGCTTCAGCTTGAACCAAAACCACTTGGCTTTGGCTGCGATCATTAACCAGGCCAAATATGTTGGTTTGAATAAAGATTGGAAGAATGAAGATATTCTCAACTTTCTCAAATCTATGGCACCAAATAGAACTTCGGCCAACCATTTTCATGGCAACAATGAAGAGATTTACAACTGCCGCAAGTTGTGGTATTATTTGGTCAATTTGGACGGATCCACTGCTATTTCCAATGGTAAGTTACTCGACATCAGTAGCGAAGAGGAGTACGACACCAAGTTTCCAAACCTTAATGAGTTCAAGTTTGACTATCCTTACATCAAGATGATTCCGGATTATGTTAAGGAGGTGGAAAACAAAGAGGAATCTATTGTTTCTGTCCGTATTATTGAGGAATTGTCATTGAAGAACATGAAACTTGAGTACGAGGTCAACAAAGTATTCATACAAATTTCAAAATTGTTCAATAATCTTAGAACACCGGTGAAGTTGTCGATGGTAATGCAAATGATTTTGAAAGTAGAACAGTTGCTTATGATGGAAGAACTTAACGAAGATAAGTTTATCGATTACAACTTATTAGTAGTGAATGAACCTCGCAGTAATAGGAAAAGAGTCACTGTGGGTGAAAACTACTATAAAATTGTGGATTTCCTCCAAGTATTAGCAATGTACTACAGATTGAAATTGTGCTGCTTCATCTTGAGTTTTATCATGTTTCTTCATTACGACCAGAGTAAAGACTCTATTCATGGGGTTAACAACACCTTGTTTTTCTTAAAAAAATCATTGATCAGCTCGTTTGACATTATCAAAGTTTCCAAAGAGTTTTTGTGCAACAATGAGGAGAGGTTAATCATTGACTCTGATTTTACCAAAGTCGAAGAAAACACCGAAAAGGGTAAGTGCTACGGTTTCAAAAACTTTAACTTTATCATATTGCCAACGATTGACACAATGTGCTATCGTGCACTCATTGTCACTGAGACTTTGCTTTTGAGAATTGCCCACTGCTTGTCGATTCTTGACGCAATGATTAAGAAGATGAGCACGTCCACGTTCTTGTTGGTTACCATCAGCATCGAGGAGTATCATCGGAAAAAGGAGCTTTTTCAAGATATGTACTACAAAATCTACCGTTTTTATTACAAGTTGGTGAAATTGTTGGTGGAAAAGTTTGCCAAGTTTTACAGTCACTCGTTCAAGGAGACATTGATGTATCAGTATTATATGGTGTGTTTCAAGAGTCCGCACATAATCAGTGAGTGGTTCAAGAAAAGAGATGTGTTTTTCGAAAGCAGCAATAACTTTATCAACTTGTCATTGAAAGACATTATCGAGTTGAAAAAAATCATTGACACCTTGATCAAGATGGACGAAGATAAGTATCCTGACAACATTTCGGACGACTTGTTTGGCAAAAACTTTAGCCAAGACGTGAGTACCGCCAAGCCGGAGGACAACCAGCCAATGAACTTTGGCTTGTCGAGCCACCTCGTCGATATGCACGAGCGGGAGGCTGTCAAGAACGCGCACTATGGCTCAGCGCCAATGCCAGCGTCGTATAAGAATGGCGGGCATCACATGCCTTCCAGCATGGTGCCAACAAAGGCTGATAGCGTTGCTGGAGATGCCAAGAGCAAAGAGAGCGGCGGCGGCGATTTGTTGAACGTAGGCATGGACGGAACCGTCGCCAGTGATTTTAAAAACCTCATTGAGGAGTTTTTTGATGAACCAAAACTCAATTCGGGAACCTCCGGCAATCCTCGCAATAGTGTATATGATAATACGAGCGATGGGGTTGCCAATGGCAATGGCAGCGCCGCTGATGGGCAAAGCAGCGGCTACCGCAGTGTGGTAAACTCCGGTGGCGTGGTTGACGATTCCGAGTTTAGCTTTTATAATCTCGACTTGAACAATTATTTACCTGGTAATAGCCTGTCTTTGCGCCCAGGGGGGCTTGCTGACGCGATAGGAAGCACGAGGGCTCAACTGCCATCAGCAGCTACACCTGCTAGTCTCCAAGAAGCAGCCACTGCTGCGGGTGCTGGTGGCGGTTCTAGTACTGCTGGTGCGCCATATTCCTACCACCGCACGTGATGTTTTTCATCTATCTATTTTGTCTCTGATTCAATTTTTAATTACATTTTTGTTATTTTGTTTTTTCATATTAGGGTTCAGGACCCCTTGCTTTTCCTTTTATTTACCTGCTTTGCCCTAATTGCCTGGCAATTTTTTTTCACAATGCTTTGTGTTGGTTTGTTCATATATAGAGATCTGGTTAAGTTTTTTATCGTTGGCTTTTTGATCCTGGTTAATTTGTATACTAATGAAGAAAAAAATAGTTATAATACAATTTTATGCTGTGTTTAATGTTACATTTACTTGCTATTGGAGCACTTTTTCCTTTTTAACGGTGACTAGGTCCATAGCTCCTAGGAGATCCGTCTAACCGAGGTGTCAGATGCTTCAGCACAATTATTACAATAGTTTACACAGAATCCATTAATTAAAGCACTACCCGATCGGACGCAACTGCGCTTCTCATTTGACTATTGGCTTAGCAATTGGAGAACTCTCACCATTTTCAAGAGTCGCTACAGACAAAAAGGTGAATTTTTTTGTCGGGGCTCCTTCCTTTTTGCGCTCTTCTTTCCCTCTGTATAGTGCAATTTACGCAAACTAAGCAAGACATCCATTATCGTCCCGTCACCTAGACCAAGAACATAAAGAACCGCCCTTTAAAAAAAAGAGAAGGGAAAGAGAGACATCTAGGTAACGAAAAAGCACGCCGGCGGCAACACATAGCTGCAATTACAATTGCAGTGCTTGTGTTATTGACGTTTTGTTTTTAGGAGGCCACAGAGACGTATCCCGAAAACCCAATATGCGGTAGATACGGTGCCGGATCAGGATACCTGCATATGAGTAGGCAGAGATGGTTAACCCCCTAGTTTACGAGGGCGGGAGAGAGACGCACGTTGCGGCGAAGGAGCGAACAGGAAAAAAAAAGTAAAGCCGGAGAATAAAGGTGGAGGTGGTCCGTGAATGGGCGAAGAAAAAGAAGGGAGGATGAGCAAGGCGGCGCTAGAAGCCTAATATGATTTGGGCATGGATGGTACACTGGAAAATAAAGTGGAGTGGGTTCTGTCTGGGAGAAGCGCTCGCTCGTAATATCATCGGAATCAGCAGCAGTCCGAGAGAACAGGAGGAGCATTAGGAAAAAAATAAAAATCGAAGAAGAAATAAAAGCACAAGCTCATCGGGGCTGTCAAAATTGTGAAACGCTATCGGTTGTATGTTTTGCGCCGTATGTCATACATGATGATGCCGCAGAACGCCTGTTTGGGCTGCTGAGGAGGCTTCACACTGCGAGAGCGAACAAGGAAGAGGCAGAACAAAGAAGGGAAAAAGCAGGAGGAGTACGTGGTGTATATAGTATACGCTTCCTTTTTTCCTGATTTTATTGAGAGAGATAGGCCAGACTAGATTATCTGCCTCAGGATTAGATCCAACCAGAGAGCCGCAAAACTGCGCCAGTGATCTGGCACCCACAGGAAAGAAGTAGCAGAAGTAAGGTCCTGGTCAGGGGGCGGGGCTTTATGCCCTAGAGGCTCGGGACCGAGGTGGCAGCGTAGAAAGAAAAAAGAAAAACAGAAATTTCTTCAAAGCAGCGAAGGACAAGGAAGCAGGAGACTTCCTCGCCTTTATTTTGCGATCTTTTATTATTTTTTTTATTTTCACTTTTTTTTCTTTACGGAAGATCTGCACTCTGCGCCGCCTGTTGTACTAGGAAAAGCAAGGGACGTACGCTATATGATAGTCTGCGGCAGATGAAGATTTGCAAGTGGGCCATGTGCATTTGTTTTACTGCGAGCGCTCCAAAGCCAGTTAGCTATAGATTGCCAGCCGGCCAAGACTGTGACTGGCTTTTTTCTTTTTGTAGAAAGAAACTTTTTCTCTAGGTAGGCGCAGCAGCAGCAGGCTCTGCTTGGCGCTGCCAGGGCGACCGTTCAGCTTCAATTGAAGAGAACAAAAGAAAGTGGCGGTGTAAAAACTAGCGACAAAAGAAAGAGCTACAGCCAGGGCTGGAGGAAAAGAGCCAAACTCGCTTGTTTTTCTGTTTTGCGATATACATCATAGCCGTCAGCAAAAGCAACTGCTATTTTGAAGAGAGCATGGAAAAAAGAAGGGTAAGGAAGAATAACAAGAAGTAGAAAAAAAAAGTAAAGCACGCAAGGTTCTTGCTGCTTGCCCTTCTTAGTATTCTTCTAAAGCCCGTTGTGGTAGCATCTTGCCAAAAACCCACATGCATGTATGCATGTTCAGCTTTTCAATTTTTGTCCTAGTTAGCTGTCGCTGTAGGTCAATGCGCAATACTGCCTCTTGTTTGTTTGCCGACAGCTATGGCTAAGGCAGATCAAAAAGGTTGCCTGATATCGGCAGGAAAGACCTCTTTGCCTGTAAATATGCATATGCTGTCTCCGACCATTACCGCAGCATGCAGAAACTTGCAAAAAAAGCCAAAACCAGGCGGCAAAAATAAGGGCAGCGACCAAGAAGGAAAGAGAAAGATGCTAATAAGGGACGGCGGACAGAGAAACCATGACGTTTGGCGGATGAGATGGTACGATGCGCCCAGCCCGTGGGACACTCGCAGGAAGCCCGTGGTAGCAGCGGTGAGAGATAACCCGAGATATTTCCTATCGCTGCCACCGCGCAAAAGGCCGCAGCCAGAAACTGCCCTAGAGTAGGGCAAGACTCTTAGTCACAGCGGCGGTTTGCCATGGGCGAGAAGGAATGGGTGCCATTGCTGATAGTGTCCTGCTTTGAAGCGTGCTAGGGAGCGCTAACTAGAAGTGTTCAGACCGAGGGGCTACAAACTACAGACCACTGACTGCAGACCACGGCTAAATGCAGTGCGCTCAGGGAACAATAGAGGAAACCAGTAACGCCGAGCCGGCTGCTGCCCGGCTTGGGCGATACGCCAACACTCGCCAGGACTTATGGCGAGCCAGGAGGACAATTACGGTGTGGAGATGCACTCTATGGGCCTCCGGCAGACTTGCTTTGCATGGTTAGGAATAGTGCTACAGAGCAGTGGGCGACCGGCGGCAGCACGCGCGCAGGAAGGCCCTACAAGCACTGCCGATCTCCGCTGTCGGGTAAAAAAAGAAGCGGAGCAAGGAAAGATGCTGCAGGCGCAGCCTGGAAGCTTAATCGTAGAATCTCCCAGAAGCGATCGGTGCCAAGCAGACAGGCTCTCTCTTCAAGCCTAGTATCGCCAGCACAACACAATTACAACAGACTTTATTGTGCCATGGTTGTGGATGCACTTTTGTGAGAGTGCTTTGTAGGACCGCGAAGGGCAGTCTCAAACGGAGGCCCCTCCGGGTCTACTTAGCTGCGCATGTGCACACTGTCCGGCCTGTTAGCGCCTATGTTTATGCTGTCAGAGCAGCCTGATCTCCAGCCTTCCCCAGGGCGCCTTTTACTGTCTGTGAGCGATGGCACACACATTGCCAATCAACAATTATCGGGTACAAGCGCCCAGTTGACACTGACAGTAGGTCTGCCTGTAGGCAGGGCAAAGCATGCCGTGGGCGCGTCTTTGTGACGATAACGGCCCCAACACAAGGGCAACACGGAAAACAGTGTTATACAGACTAACCACGCACAAGAAAAAATAACAAAATACCCAGAGACAGCGACAACGACGAAATGGGCTCCGTCTCCTGTAGCGACGTGAGGTTAGGCAAGAGCCAAAAACACGCTTTGCACCAGAGAAAGCACACAAAAAAAAAGATTGCTTCCTAGAGGCAAAAAGCGGCCTAGGATTTTTCTCCAGCGACACCCGCCTGTGTCTAATCCCCCTGCCTGCTTGCCTGTCCGTGGTCGTGGTTGCAGGCCGCACCACCGCCAGCTAAAACAGCTGGATCTGATCCCCCCCTCCCACCTCCAGCAGGTTGTGAACTATCAGCGACCAGAGACAGGTCATCTGAGTACTCCAACGGCGACAAGCGATCGAGAAGATCCCAGGGCAGCCCACTTTTGCCACCTTGTGGGAGGATAATCGATGCGTATGCACCCAGGGCCTACCGCAACACCAGCGGACACCCCAAACACCCCGAGGGCTTTGTCACTGCGCTGCACTCGCACAATAAAATTTTTCTACCGTTCAGACTTTTTTACTTTTTTGTGCGACCGGAAAAAAAATAAAAAAATACAAAAAATAAAAATACAAAAAAATAAAACAAAAATAAAACAAAATTAAAATTCAGAGGCTCGAACAAAACAGCATAAAATAAAATACACAGCTCAGAGGCAGCGGTCCCTCCGAGTTGACGAGGAATACCACACTGTCTACGCTCCCAGACTCATATACCGCCTACTCTGTCGCCTCCCGTCTATTCAGTCCTTCCCTCACCAAGTCAGCAGACAAAGTACCAGCACAGCGCACGCCACACTGGCACAGCATCTCCAACAAAGTTAAGCGCCCATAGAATTAGGACTGGCCTCAATTAATCTGCCATCCTGTCCCCCATCGTAATCTTTAACGCGCCATTGCCAGACCCTCCGTCCATGGGTCGTCCCTAACCAGGCGCTAACCAACATCTGTCCAGAGATTGACCGCTGTGTGATTAGCGGTGTAGTTTCAACGGCGGCCGACCAACCTTGTCCAGAATCCTCGCGCTGGCCCTCCCGCTAGAACCCATCATTATCATTCGGCATCCCACAACAGCGACGTCCGTATAGCCGCTCGCTCTTCTTTGCCGTCACACACGCCATGCCAAAGAAAAGCGAGGACGGCTTGGACCCCGGCCCGTCGTCATCGCCAAAGCATTTTGCGTCCGCCACGACCAGGGGCCCTGACCAGATCACCAAGCCCGCCTCCAGCAAGCAGAGCGAAAGCCTGTCTGCCAGCACTTCCACCAAGAAGATGGCCTTTGTCCACAAATTGTATGCAATGCTCTCGGACCCCAAGCTTTCGCATTTGTTGTGGTGGACTCGGAACGACGTTGACGGAACCTTTGCTTTGAACCCTTGCAGCGAGTTCTCCAATGTCCTTACTCACTACTTCAAGCACGGCAACGTCTCCAGTTTTGTCAGACAGCTCCACATGTACGGCTTCCACAAGGTCAGCGACAAGGCAGGCAGCTCCAGCAGTTTTGAAAGTAGCGATCAAGAAAATAATATGACCAACAAGCAATCACACAGAAAGGAGAACGCCAAACACAATGCGTCCGAGAATATGTGGGAGTTTCGCCATGCCTCCGGCATGTTTAGAAAAGGCGATGAAGAGTCTTTATCCGCCATAAAGAGACGTCAGCCCGCGAGCAGCGCCAGAAATTCCAGCGTCCACCACGCAGTTCATACTGAGTTGGCCCCACGTTCCCAAAGTTATCAAGAAGTCTCTATCAACTCAATGATGCAGCAGCAAATTTCCCCTGAAACTTATTACAGTCCCAGTCATTCCTTCCCTATTGCACAGCCTTCTGTATATTATCAACCATATCCATCATTTAGCCCTAATAATCCTAATCAAGTGGCAGCCAGCAATAATCGGCTACCAGTGTTTGCTCAACATCAGCTGCACAACCAGGACCAAATAAATGTGGATCAAAAGGAACCGCAAAGAGTTTTGCAAGAGCAGCAGCAACAACAACAGCAGCATCTTTTTTATCGGCAAGACCTTCGTGGAAGTATGCATCAGTTGCATAGTAAGCATGCCTCTCTGGAGGTAGAGAAATCCCGACTGCCACATAATCATACTCATTATCAACAGTCTCAGCAGCATATAACACAGCACCTGCCGCACTTACAAACACAGCCACAGCGTCCGCTCGCGCCTTCAATATCTCAACATTTGCAACCGCAGCAACAACAAGGACAATCTTACCACTCACAACAAACTATAGAAATACAACCTAATGCGCACGCAGTTTCTAGGCTGCCTCAATCGACGCGCCAATCCTTTGACTCACAGAAACAAAAGCAGCTCATGCGAACTCAGTCTAGCCTGGTTCAAGCTTCAGCTTCTTTAGCTTCCCAGTCTTCTTCTTCTGCAACGACAGAAGCAGTCAAGCTTCACCAATCAGCTCCAACTACATATCCAGAAAGTATCGTCCAGAATTATAGAAATTCCTTGAACGAAGCAACGGAAATCTCCCGTCATCTTGGCGCTTCGCAGCATGCTTTATCTAGAACCTCTAGCCAGTTATCTCATGAAGTTACCAATGCTACTGCCGATGTCTTGAGATTTTCTGATTCTCTTCCGAAGTTTGAGCCGTTAATTCAAAAGCTAGATGAAGAAAATTATCAACGCATTCAAGATTTAAAAAGCAGTTTTCAGAATAGGGCTGGAACTTTACAAGCTCATCAATCTGTTCATCAGCAGCGTGTGTTGCCTCCCCACCCCTTTACTTCATTATCGCTGACGCCTGTTAATATCGCACCATCGGAAGTTTCGCCGCCTCCTTCTTCTGCTTCGGCTCCTCCGCCAGATGCCGCCCATCATGCAGAAACTCGTTCCAGATCACCACAAGAGTTTCGCCATCACTTCACATCATATTTTTCTGTAGCTGCCCAACAGGCTCCATTCAATGCTCAATATCGTCATCAGCATCCTAACAATTCGGCTCATTCTCACTACTTCCAGCATCAATCGCAACTTCCATTTGCCATGCCTCGATATGATAGCAATTCCAGGCTTGAAAAGACGGACAATGGAAAGCTGTCTGAGCGGCGCTATGCGAATGGTGATGATGATAATAATAATAATAATAATAATAATAATAATGGTGATGATGCTGATAGCCCTAGAATTAGAACCACTTCCCTTATAGATCCGTTGGCTAAGGTCCCTCCTTTACATTTCCATATAAATTCCGTCCATGAGAGTGCCAAATTCAGTCAGCTGTCAGATGATGGGCAACAACCAAGGCATTATAATCCTCTCACAGAAAGAAATCCTAGCGTTTTTTCTATTCCAAAGCTGAGCAATTTGAGACTGGACCAAATAAACTCTCTTGATAGTATCAACAACGAGCCAGGCGCTACATCATCATTAATCGGTGGATCTCTCAATTTTGAAACAAGCGTATCAGCGTCATCTTCCAAATCTTCTGGACAACTTCCGCCCTCTGGCATTGGGCCTACATCTGCTACGAATTACTCACCAAAAGTGCAACCATTGCTACCTTCCTCACCAAAACAAGGAAGCCATTTCTTTGACAACCCATTGGTAAACCAAAAGCACCCGCCAAGATCACTTCCCGATGCCTACCAGTTTAAAAACAGTGATTCCGGTGCTCATAGAGATTCATACCTGCCGGTAGCGTCTGATTCGCCGAATAAGAAAGCATCCTTCGGTCACTTTTCTCCACATTCCACCAGCGCGTCTCTGCAAATTAGAAAATCTATTCTCGCTTTGCGTCGGATAGAATCTCACTCAAACCCAAGCTCGAGTGTCGATCTCTCGAATGATGGAAGTTCGCCTTTAAAGGTCTCGTCAGTATCCTCAACGTCTTCTGGAGGCTCATCATTCTCTCCTTCATCTTCAATCAGTTCAGTTGGAAGTATCAGAACGTCCACTGGTAGTGTGTCATCCATCTCTCACTTACTTAATCTGACTACTAGTTTCAAGCCGGTCGTGAAAAGCAACTTATCCAAGGAGCCTGAAATAGTTGTGGACAGTTCTCTAGAAGGCGAATCAGCTACGCATTCTCGTACGAACTCCCTCTCTGGGGCGCATCTCGGATCTGGAGGGTTGAACGACAATAAAAATTGCAGTCCGTTGTCGACGATTGGCGAAGGTACTCCAAATAGCCAAGTTTCAATTCATGATAGTGAAAGCAAAAGATCCAGTGTTCCTGAAAGTAGTTACTTTAGAAGTCAACAAAGTGACGAAGAGGCTGTTGACTCAAATAAAAAGATGGCTGTATCATCGTTACTTGATGATTTCCCCGCAAAATATAAGGAGCCAAAGCCCATGTATATAGTACGGGAGAGCGTGTCAAATACGGAAGGAGAAGACTTAATTTCGAGAAAAAGAGTGCACTCTGGGTCGTCTTCAGAAGGAAGCTCTGGTGAAATGTTTCCTGAGAAGGACAACGATGTCACAATGAGAAACGTTGATGATAAAAACAAGAACAAGCGGTCTGACTTTAAACAAGAGGGCGTTCCAAAAATGAGCATATCTTACCTGGCCAATATTAAATCTGATTTCGAGCATAATACTGGAGCAGATGCGTCTAAGGATAAGGCAACCAAGGGTGTTGAACGTGAAGTTGACACCAACGAAGCCCATGTCTAGACGAGTGTGCTGAGAAAGACTTTTGACATCTAGGCATTACTTTTTAATTGTTTTCGTACTTCCATTATTTTTTGTCCTCTTCTGTCTCCTTTGTCTTGCCTTTATTCTTATGTTTTTGCTTCAAAAATTATCTTTTTTTTAATCATTTTACTTTTCTAATCATATTTTTCTCGGTTTTTATGTGTTTTTCTTTGCTTTGTGTTTTTATTGTTATTTTTCATGTCGTTTATTTAATGTCCTTTCAGCTGATTTTAGTCTGTGCTTACATCAATATTTTAATTTCTGTCTTATTTTTGTTCTAAGCTTTGGCTCATAATCCCGTTTAATAACTTTCTTTTATCTTGTTCCACCGATTATTTTTTCCTTTGAGCCAGCTGTGTATTATCTTTCTTATCTCTTTACAAAAATCTTTGGTTTTATATTTTTTGATCTCAAATCCTACATCTTGTCAAAGCATTTTCTTATCCGTCATTTTCAGGGTATAATCTTTTCTGGCACCGAATCACCACCATAGATGTTAGCATACTGGCACATTGCAATCATGAAAACATCAAAGATCTCAGACTGTATCTACAAAATTTGAGTGATTTGAATGTAGATCTATGTACTACTCACATAGAGCCTTTCTCCGGCACGGTCCATAATTCTTCCGTACGGTCGGAAAGAATTTGGGCGAGCATGATTTTTGGCGGCGTGTTCCGGGTGGATGCGGAGGTACGGAAATCCAGGCGCGGGCGTTTGTAATGACAACGGTCAAGTTCCCGCCGGCCGGAAGGGATCCGGATGTGAGGAGGGAAGAAAGGCGACGGAAAAAGGGTGTAGTCACCAGACGGCGCTCACTCGAAGTCAGGGCAGGAGCTCCCAACCTAGAACTCCAGGCATCCTCAACCGCGCGCCGGAAGCCAGTCTGAGGATACTCTATCCATCCAGGACGGGCGATTTTGAACTTATATTTCTCATTCATCCGTTTTTCCTCTGCCGTCCCTGCACTCTGCCTCCTGCCCTCCTTTCTCTTTTTCTCTTTTCCCTTTTTCTTTCAGTTTCTTCAAATATTCAAGATCTCTGTCTTCTTCTTTTTCTCCTTGAAAAAGAACACAGCTTATTTCTTGAGAAAGATCTCCGTCACCTCTTTACCGCCTTTGTTGACCCAATCACATCTGCTACAATGTTCTCCAGATACTTGTCCTCTTCCCTCAAGTCGTTTGCCAAGGTATGTTTTATAAATTTTCTCCTACGTGTGCTTAATCAACTTCTCTAGATTTTTCAATTGAACTTCTCAAAGTGCGTTACTGTTTCAAGTATCAAAGCTAGTTTTGCAATATCCTCGTCGTGATTGGATCAATTGCCGTCGCGGTCACTGGCGGGGCTTACATTGGCATTGCAATGATCTTCTGTAAGCGCTTACAGACTAGATTCACTACAACTCAAGCCAATCCTATCCAAGTGTTTCTCGGTTATTTTATCCTCAAATCTTCCCTGACGGCACGACGGATGATAATGGATAAAAAAAACTGTATCGTGTTGGTCGACCAGCATGCAAGTTCTGTGAGTCGGGATTGTGTTCCGATTCTGCATTCCGGAAACGATAACCTTTAATAAGCACTGAATGCACAAATATCTGACACACTTTTCATTCTCGTGTGTGCACTGGACTCCATAATTTCCATATTAACTGAGATCAATTGAAGATTCATAGTTTGATGTTGTTTTTTCTAGAAATTGTTGATGTTTTCTATTACTCCAGATTTGCCTGTATTAACATACTGATTTCTTTTTTAGCAAACTATCCAAAAAAGATCTTTGTCCATCCACGAATACAGATCTGCCAACTTGTTGAGATCTTACAATGTTGGTGTTCCAGCCGGTAATGCCGCCAGCACCCCGGAAGAAGCTTACAAATTAGCCCAAGACATTGCCAAAAAATCCGACGGTATTGTCATCAAGGCCCAATCCCTCACTGGTGGCCGTGGTAAGGGTCACTTGTCCTCCGGTTTGCAATCTGGTGTTCACATTGTCAAGTCCCCAGAAGAAATCAAGGACTTAGCCAGCAAGATGTTGGGTTACAACATCATCACCAAACAAACTGGTGCTGCTGGTAGATTGGTCAGTGCTGTCTATGTTGTCGAAAAGGCCGTCGCCGACAAAGAAGCCTATTTGTCTATCTTGTTAGACAGAGAAAGAAAACTTCCAATAATTGTTGCCTCCGCTCAAGGTGGTATGGACATTGAAGGTGTTGCTGCCAGAGACCCATCTGCCATTAAGCAATTCCCAATAGACTTGCACGCCGGTGTTACTGACGAAATCGCCGGTCAAATTGCCAAGGCCTTGGGTTTCTCCGCTGAAGCTCAAAAAGAAGCTGGCGAGACCGTCCAAAAGTTGTACAAGATTTTCATGGAAAAGGATGCGACTCAAATTGAAATCAATCCATTGTCCGAGACCAAAGACCATCGTGTCTTGGCTATGGATGCCAAATTCGGTTTTGACAACAGCGCCGCTTTCAGACAAAAGGAAGTTTTCTCCTGGAGAGATTTTACCCAAGAAGATGCTGATGAAGTCAAGGCTTCCAAATTCGGTTTGAACTTTATCAAATTGGACGGCAGTATCGGTTGTTTAGTCAACGGTGCTGGTTTGGCCATGGCCACTATGGACATTATCAAGTTGTACGGTGGTGAACCAGCTAATTTCTTGGACTGTGGTGGTGGTGCTACCCCAGAAACCATCGAAGAAGCCTTCAAGTTGATTTTATCCGAAAAGAAAGTTAATGCCATCTTGGTTAACATTTTCGGTGGTATTGTCAGATGTGACTACGTTGCTGAGGGTTTGATTGCCGCTACCAAGAACTTGGGTGTCGAAATCCCAATTATTGCTAGATTGCAAGGTACCAACTTGGAAAAAGCTCAAGAATTGATCGCCAACTCTGGTTTGAAGATCTTCGCTGTCCCAGAGTTGGACGACGCTGCTGAAAAGGCTGTCAAGTTGGCTGATATTGTCAAAAAAGGTAAGGAAATTGGTGTCAAGGTAAACTTTGCCTAAGTCATTGAACAACGATGATCTAAGATAAAACGTCAACATGGATAAATGTCAAAAATGTTCTTTCTACTTTCCTACAATCGCTTATAAACGTCTTTTTATCACGAATTTTTACTATTAATTAATATTAAGTACTCATAGTTATGTTGGTCTTCAAATAGACACAGCTATACATTCCATTATACTTGTTCATTTTTCCTGTAATGTGTCGGAACATTGCCAAGCGTGCAACTAGCTAAGTTTAAGCGACATAAAATAGCCTGTGCTGGTTCACGATAGGACAAGGCAACCAGATGGCTCCATCATTGCAACCAAATTGTGGGAAATATATATTATTCTTTTCAGCAAAAATCCAGGATGCCCCTACTTTCACTCTACCAGACAGCCATTTACATGCTTCTTCAAAAGATATAATACTATTGCAAAGTTATGTCTGCTTTGTCCTCTATCGCGGCATCTGAATTAAAACATTACAATATTTCTCAGATGTATCCTACATCCAGCATATTTTTGCATACATCCGTATGATACCTACAGAGATGGATCTGTGTGTTACCCTATTAGATGCCATTAAAGAAAAAAAATTTTTCTTTTTTTTTTTCTATGCGTTTTTTCAGTATAACGTTTAACAGGGAAAAAAATATTGAGAAAAAAAATTAAAAAATTTCATTTTACATAACCTATTTGAAGAAAGAAGAAACAGCATTTTTCGGTTGTGAAGAAGAAGTATTGTGGTCACATATTCTCCTCAGAAAGATAAAAGAATTAATCAGGATATCTGAACTAGCATATTCAACAACTTTGTTCTGATACCTTTTTTTCTTATACTTTCGTCGTCACTATATTTTTCAGGACATTTTAGTCGCATCATTTTTTGTGAATAATCGCAAATAAATATTAATATCAATAATAATGGCTTTCGGAGGACCAAGAGGTGGATCTAGAGGCGGTCGCGGTGGCGCTTTCGGTGGCCGTGGTGGTGCTAGAGGCGGCCGTGGTGGTGCCAGAGGCGGCAGAGGCGGTTCCTTTGGTGGCCGCGGTGGTGGCCGTGGCGGTGCCAGAGGTGGTGCTAGAGGTGGTAGAGGTGGTGCCAGGGGCGGCCGTGGTGGTGCCAGGGGTGGCGCTAAAGGTGGCCAAAAGGTCATTATTGAACCACATCGTCACGCAGGTGTCTTCATCGCCAGAGGTAAGGAAGATTTGTTGGTTACCAAGAACATTGCTCCAGGCGAGAGTGTCTACGGTGAAAAGAGAATCAGCGTTGAAGAGCCATCTACCGAAGAAGGCGTTCCTCCAACCAAGGTTGAATACAGAGTCTGGAATCCTTTCAGATCCAAGTTGGCTGCCGGTATCATGGGTGGTTTTGACGAATTGGCCATTGCCCCAGGCAAGAAGGTCTTGTACTTAGGTGCTGCTTCTGGTACCTCTGTTTCCCACGTTGCCGATGTCGTTGGTCCAGAAGGTGTTGTCTACGCTGTTGAGTTTGCTCACCGTCCAGGTAGAGAATTGATTGGTATGGCCAAGAAGAGACCAAACGTTATCCCAATCATTGAAGATGCTCGTCACCCACAGAAATACAGAATGTTGATCGGTATGGTCGACGCTGTTTTCGCTGATGTTGCTCAGCCAGATCAAGCTCGTATCATCGCTTTGAACTCCCACTTGTTCTTGAAGGACCAAGGTGGTGTTATCATTTCCATCAAGGCTAACTGTATTGACTCTACTGTGGATGCTGAAACCGTTTTCGCCAGAGAAGTTCAAAAATTGAGAGAAGAACGTATAAAGCCTTTGGAACAATTGACCTTGGAACCATATGAAAGAGATCACTGTATCGTCATTGGTCGTTACATTCGTTCTGGTCTTAAATGAGGGGTTTTCTTTTATTTTCTTTTCTTTTTTTTCCTTTTCTTTCTTAATGGTTCACTGTTAAACTTGTAATTTTCTGTCATCATAGTTATAAAATTTTTATAATACTTTTTATTTACAAATCTTTTTGTTCATTATTCATTAACTTTTATTTTTTAGTCATTATAATGTGTTCATTATTCATTTTGTATTAATTTATCGAATTTGTTCATCTCTTTCTGTTTTTTGGTTTCTCTATTGCAATAGTTTTACTCGAAAATCATGAAAAAAGACAACTGGTTTCTAAACTTCATGGGCATAGATTAATGAACGAATAAATGTCTTTCTGAAACTGAAATTGCTCAAAATAGTGAGCTATAAAACTGAAGCTTTGCATTATGATGACGATGGCTCCTCTCTGACCAAGTCAAGAGAAAGCCAATTATGATGATACGAGAGCCAATGCTTGATTTTCTTGTCAAAGAAAGTTGTTAGATTATCCCTATATGTATGATGAGCACCAGTTCCTATAAATAACTAGCACATAATATAAATTAGCATCCAGAAAAAGCTCATCTTTTAGCAGATAACATCAAGATACCCTTTTTGCCCAGCAAAATTCTGTTCTCCACAAACTGCATTGTCTTGTGAAATCCAAACTTCACATTAATCAAACCGATCAACAGATAAAAAAACTTGTTTTTATGAGAGATATTTATTCGCGACCTTTGTTCTTTCTTCAACTGGGTATATTCCTCTTTTGATTTGATGTACTTCACAAATGGGTTCTCGCCATCTGAATAAGGGCTTCCTTGCGACTGTTGCGCCTTAGATGGTTGTAAAAGTTGTTGCTTGATTTTCTTTTCAACGGGCAAGTGGTGATCTACACGTTTTCGTACTGTTGGGTCATGTAAGATTGGAATAGTTAGCTCATCGTTGGGCAAGTTCTGGGAAGCCCTAAGCCTGTTGGCATCTATGAACTCGGCAATGATGTTCTCATTACTCAACGTATCAGCAGTTTTGTCACTAACGTTCTCAAAATCCATATTGTTTATTATCGCCGCATCTTGAATTTTATAGTATGAAGGATCTCTGAACTGATAGACTCTGGTTGTGTTCTGATTACGGCTGTTTTGTGCTAAATAAATAGTTACTGATATATTGTATAAGGACTTGCCAAGTGCTTGAAGTTTATCTGTAGATATTGTGGACCGCACGATTTTGTCACGCAAAATTGGAGAAGCGCCGATGGATTGAGTTATATTATAGTCGAACACATGGGCGGAGTCAAGTAGTTTGGAAAATAGCTCTTTGTGGTCTCCCAAATCATAGCTTTGTCCAAGGAATTGTCTGATGCTGTTGATTTGCTCATCTAGGCCTTTCTCATATTTGGTGATTAGTTGTTGCTTAGCAGCTTCTCGTTCAGATTCCGTATGTGCAAGCTCTTTACTGCCATTGATTGGATGATCTAATAATTCAGAGATTTGTAGTTCGGCATCGAGCTTCATTTGTGACACTTTGCTCATTGCTTTGTAGTTCACTGGTTTTCTGAGTATTTTATTGTCTTCTAAAAACTCAATCTTTTCAGCTATAAACTTGTCAGGCTGATATTTATGTCGCGGGATATTTTCGGTAAAACTGTTATTTGAATTTCCCAGCTTCGTCCTCTGAGCCAGGGTTTCAGTATCTTCCTTGATGGTTTCGAGATGTCTAATAGTGCCGAGAGACTGAAAATCTGCAAGTAAGGATTTGAAAGAACCGGCAGAGTTTATAGAAGTTGAAACAAAGTGACGGTAAATAGACTCCCGCCGAAGCGGTATGGGCGGGCACCAGCAAATATTTGATACCCTAAACATTTTCAGCTATTCATGGCTAATGGACGTTGCCAATAATGACAGCTCTAGTATGCTATGGCTTACGGCCTTCGGCTTTCTATACCTTACATTAAGGTGCTTTGCAAAAAAAGAACCGGATCAGCTTGGAAAAATCGTGCAGACGCGGGTAATGTGGAAAATTCAACATTTGATTGACGCGTCGCTGTTACAGGCGAGGGTCTGCGGATTCACGCCAAACAAGAACTCAATGATTATACAAAAAAAAAAGCGGTATTCAGGTGTGTGTTTGCCAAAAAGGCCTGAATAATGGCAATGTGAAATCATGACTGAAGTTTAAAGATCTATTGCCTTCCTCAAAAAAGATTGGAAACCTTTGTGTTGAATCCGAACTACAAAGTGCACGCCCAGCGCCAACACCAAACAATGTAAAAGAGTAATAAAACACACAAGATATTTCATATTGAACTCAAAAACCATATACTTATCATTTTAAAATTTTGTGCAGTTTATAGTCACCAAAATATAGGTAGAGACTACATAACATCTGTCAAGACGCTCTAGGAATACCATCAGAGTTAAGGTATCGAAACAAAAGCACCAGAGAAAAAAGAGATGTAGCTAACAGTAAATTTTGAAGTCCCTAGTTTTTAATTACTCAAAGAATTAGTGGGATCTGGAGGCACATCCGCTGCAGTCTTTGTCGCAAGAATCGCAGCTAGAGCAGGCACCACAGCTAGAGCATGAACAGCAGCATTCTGGGGCGTTGGAATTAACGAGTTCAGATGGGGACATTGTTAAATAAAATTTTTGAGTGTAAGTAGTAATGTGTATAAACAGAGATGTTGTGTTTAACTGAGGGATAATACCTGACTGGACGAAAATACGCTTTGAAAAAAGGGAGGAAGGAGTGGTATTTATACTAATTTTTTTGATTATCGATCCTCAACAAAACCAAAGTACAGCTAGTCACAGAGAGATCTGGCCAAAGCACACCTGCACATTTTGCAGTGCTAGTATTCAATAAAAATGATGCGTTTAAAGTTACACATAATAGCCTTGGTTAGCATAGCTTACCTGCCTGAGTCCTTTGTGCAATGCGTCAAACTTGCTGCAGAGCATTCCGCTCATACTCGCCGAAGGCTACTAAATAGAGCAATATATGGCATGCAGTACTGGAGAGTATTTATCCCGAGAAGAACCCAAGAAAGCTTGAGAGTCCGATAAGATCACGAAATCGAATTCGACGTCACTGGCAGCTCAGCCTTGCTGGCAAGGATAGAACAGTTTTTGGAATTATAGGCTATGTTTAAACGTCTGAGTTGACTTTATTGGTGGACTTAACATTTTCTCGAGAAATTTGGTCCCTGAAATCTGCACAGATGTGTTTCTTCAAAAGAGGCACTAATCTGAATGTCTTACTACGTAAAAATTTTCTGTAGAAACCGAGGCCAAGGTCTTGCACGTATGCGATTATCGTTCTAAAATCTGCTCACTACGAAGGATATCTAAAAGGCATGTCTTTTTTCTTAAAGACAAAGAAGCAGAAGCAAATAACATGAGTTTTTCTTCATTGCTGTTTCTCACTGAAAATCTCAATACTTTTACCATTAACGTTGCTTGTGCTTATCATTTGATACGATCTGCCCAAATTGAGAGGGGAACCGCCTATTAAGCTTTCCTCAGTATTCTATTTTCGATGAGGATAGACAGTTTTTAATGGGGACTTGAGTGCTCAGGATATTGATAAGGACAGGTAAAAGACACAAGCTTAACAGATAACGAAAAAGAAACTTGCAACTTTGGCGCATGTGCAAAAGGTCCTATCAGCTCGAGCTGAAGATTTTTGATTTGTTGTGATGATATCCGCCCATGTATCCGTACCGAGTTGAGATAAATTAAATCGTTCATCCTATAAAAACAGTGGGCTAATCACAACGTACCCGGGTAAAAATTGGGACCGATACACCTGACATTTGGCTATTCGTCGAGTGCTGGCTAGTATGAATATTTATTCCGTTTGGTGGAGAGACGCGAAGAGAGAACAACCGCATCTCCAGTTTGAGACATGGGACGAACGCGAGGTTTCCTCAGTTGAAGAATCAAACTTTCAACTGCCCTGTATTGATTCAGCTTCCGCGAACCAGAACGATAAAAGTTTGCTCTATGCCTCTTCATGCCTATAGTGCAAGGCGTCACGTTTGTCTCATCAATGAGACAAGTTAAAATTGCTGTAAAATTTTTGATTCCATTGTGTGCAATACGGGCCTGGCTATACCTGCTACTTTGCAAAGTATGCGTCTTTGCGTCCCATGCAATTAATTGACGCCGAGACCTTCCGAGGAAAGAAGGGCGCTTTTGCTATAGAAAAACGCTGACATGCATATCTGCCTTTCTCCGTGTCTGCTCTGTTTGGATAAATGTGAGAGGAGTGCGTCGTGCATTGTAATGATTTCTTGATATAATTAGCGGGAAAAGAAGCCCACTTGAGTGAGAAGAACATGAATTATCGCTGAGCAATCTAGCGACCAGATTATGGATAAGCAAACAGACACTTTTTTGAGTTTGAACAAAGAGGAATTTCAGAAAAGTAAGGAAGTTAATAGTCTCGATCTGATGATGCGCCTTATATCTTTGTTGTTTAACACGACAAGTTGTCTTTAGTTTCCCTTTTTGTAAAAAGAAGACTGAGAGCTGTAACAGCATTTCTATTGTACTCAGAAGTCGTTTTATGCAAAAGTTTGAGGAAAGCACTGAACTTAGGTATTTAGACTCCGACATTGGCCTTCTTTGATAAAAATTTTTATATCCATTGAAATCACTGTTAATAAAACCAAGAAATAAAAACATCTCTTTTTATGAGAATTTGTATTTTAAAAGTTTCTGTTGGTAGTCTTGCTTGATAAAATTCATCTAATCAAGTATACTTATTTTGCAAGCATAGCCTTACTCAGAATTACAAGTACTTTTTCAGAGAACAGGTAAAAAGGTGGTATATTTATTTGGATTTGCCATACTACAAAAAGCTCAGTAGTCGCGCAAAAATGAAAATTCTCTAAAAGCTTGAAAATGTATCTTTCGTCACAAATTTTTGCAAAACCTGTAGGGCCGGTTGTTATGCACCTTTATCTTCAACTGTTAATTAGAAATACAGATATGCATTGAAATCCCCGAGCTGCAGCGAAACTTGAACTGAGTCGTACAAGTTATGTTACGGTCGACGCACACAAGGTATTCATTACTGGCTATTACCTCAAGGAGAGCGAGTCAAAAGGTTAGGATCGAATCCCAGTAGCCTTGAAATCTGTGAAAATCTACTTCAGAATAAGCACAACACAGGTTGTGCGTGTTTTAAAATTTTGCCAGTATAAAGCCTTGAGGAAAAGATCCTGCATATTGTGTTCGCACAATCTTGTTACCGGAATACTGTATTGTTTTCTGGGAGAATGTGCCCGGGAAAATTTTGTGGTGCCATACCTCCAAGCACCCATTCTGCTTTCTTGGTGGAGGTTAAGTTCATCTACAAGAGAGGATGGCTCTTTGCTCTTTGGCATACTCCTGGTGGTTTGTTTCATGAAAAATTCAACTCATAGTGCAATTCAAAGCTCAACTTACATTCTAATGTACTCGTTCTTACCGGCTTCCTTTAACTAGGATACGGATAGCGCGCTGTTCATGTTAATTGTCGCTTTCAGGTAAGAACCACAGCTGGCGGGAGATGCACTGTGGTTTGACGCATACTTTATAGGACATATACAAACATGACATGATACCCTACGGGCTGCAGCTGCTCTGCCTGTTTCGTGTTCCGAGGGCGCCCTGTAAAGAGCTCGCCCACAAAACGCCGACGAAACGCCTGGGGCGCTTGAGGTTCGAGAATTCCCAGAAGGCCAGTGCAATGCGCAGGGGCGTATCTCACCGTACACAGCTGTGTGGGCATGCGCCCATCGCTGGCTGGCCTCAGAACGCCAAGGTTTTCCTCCTCAAACTCGTTTTTTAATTTTTCTGAGTTCCTCCTTCTTTTTTCTCTCCTTTTCTTTATTCTTCACCATTTATTATTGGTTGCTGTTCTTTGTCTCCAGCACTATCCGTTCCTTTTCCTATTTCTGTCCATTGCTTCAGTCCATTGTTTCAGTCCAATCTTTACCGGATACTGCCTTAGAGCGTTCATTTAGTCCCGCCTGGCGTAGCGCATCTGTTTCAAGTCTCAGTCCGTACGCACGCGGGCGAAAAAGAAGTCATTCGCTGTTTCTTTTTTAATACCGTCATAAAGTTGGAAGATTGTATTTTACTCCTTCAACTATCGACTTGATATTGTGTTTTTGCCCCATAAGCTCCTTAGCAAAACCGATCAACCCAGTGTCCAAGTTTTGTTCCACCTAGCATTTTCTTCACCTGTCTAGCTTCTGAAAGCAGAGCGAATCAAAATAGCCACTTGTGAATATAAAAAGATACACCCAAAATTATTTAGCGTCCACTGCTAAAACCTAAGAAAATTTTTTACCTCCTTACCGGGTACACTTTCCTTCAACACAGCACCACCACTTGGTTGTCAACATCATCACACGTCCCGACGTCTTTTAATGAAGTAAAATTCGGGCGCTTATTGTTTGTTCCGAAAGCTAGAAAAAAGACAATTAGAAAACTATATCTTGCACAATATAACGAGTACAGGTCATCTGCTCACAAAACACAGACAGACAAACCATAACATGACTCCACTCCAGAAATACAAATACCTTCTTTTGTCAGTCATACTGTTGTCAACATTTATCAACGTGGCGAAAGCTGACGATAGCTACAAGTGTTATTCATCCATCCCTTCATCTTATGGTTCGGGTTCCACTTTCACGTATCAGTCCAGTGGTCACTGTCAACAACAATGTTCCAGCTACTCCTACTATGCCTTATATGATGGTAATATTTGTATGTGCAGTAACGATGCTCCTGACTCCGATGACGAGACAGACTCCTCGAACTGTAACGTTGGCTGTAGTGGGTATGACCAGGAGAGCTGTGGTGGCAAAGATGCGTACCAAGTTTACACTCAAAGTTCTGCTGCTTCTGGCTCTTCGACTACCGCCGTGTCTTCTTCAACAGACAGTTCTTCATCCTCTTCGTCTTCAGGTACAAGCGCCACCTCCAGCAGCGCTACAAAAACAACCGATTCCACTAGCGAATCCACATATATCCATCTAGTCACCCAGGTCGCTACCCAATCTGGAGGAGGAACTCACATTGTGACTGTCACTGCTTCCAAGACGTCAGTCAAAACTTCAGTTGTTTCTGGCACATCGGACACTAGCAATTCAAATTCAAAGACAAAGTTGATTGGTCCAATCGTTGGCGGTGTGATCGGCGGTCTAGCTGCTCTATCTATTTTGGCGTTGGTCATTTTCTTTATCAAAAGACAGAGACAAAAGGACCGCGACTTGTTGGATGCAGATGCCAATGTTATTGCTACCATGAAAAGAAATGAAAGCTCTTCACATACTAGGCAGTTGTCCAATCCTTTTGCTGATGATTTTGTTGACCCAAGGCATGCAGAGTACTATGGCAATACTGGTTTCAGCCAGGAAAGCGCCAACAACAATCACATGAGCTTGGGAGATGACGGCACTGATTACTACGAACCAAAGACCGATACAGGTCGCCCAAAGCTAGCGGTGGTAAATCCTGATAAAGATTGATAGAATTTTCTGCCTAGTCTTGGTCCAAAAGTTTCAGTTTCTTACTGCCACATTCAACTTATTTCGTATTTTTTACTCATAAACTAATTGATTTTTTGTTGCCATGTCCAAAGTTCTTTTTTCTTCAAAATTTTCAAGTTATATCTTTATATTAATACAGTGGCAATGCTGCCATTGCCTTTTTGTTTTGTCTCTTTTCCCGCTTTTTGGTTGATTATTCAAATTATCAGCTTTTACGCCCGGTCGCGCTTTATACCAAAATTTATCTTCATTTTATTGTTTATTATTTATTCGCATTATGTTGTCTCATTTTCAACTGTTTTTATTGATATTTTCTTCTTTTTCTTTTATCTAGACTTTTTTTTATTTTTTTTGCTTTTGTCTTTAGTTTCTGACCCCTACTTGAAAACCGCCGACTCGTTGCTTATCATCGCTATATCATTATTCCGCCTTTGTTTATGTTTGTTATATAACTTATCATTTATCTACTTATGCATGGCGTATCCTTTTCAAGAAAACTCTATCTATGTTCACTAATTTTACTTCTATGTCTGATTGTTTAATCTGAATCTACGCAAGAGTTTTACGCTGAGTGAATGCTTCTATTTTCATACTGAAGCAGTTTCACTTACAGAATGTGCTGCACACAGCGTTCTTGTTCAAAGACACGAGGAGGGGGAAGAGGCAGTTGCTCTAGCTGACTATTTCATGAGCAGTGGTAAATGGTGAAAATCAATAGGTGGAGAAGAATCAGAAATGAACCCTTTACATTGCGCTTACACAGTATTTAATATGTGGCATCCCACTCTGGCGTAGCATGCGCCACGTGAGCGACTTGATAGCGAGCAGCGCAACGCCCGATTGGGAAGCGCGGATGAGTGAAGCTTCTGCTATGGCAGGAAGCGGAATGTCTTCCTGGATCAACTATGACGCTTTTAACTAACACCAAGCCCTTAACTAGCGCCAAGATCTATTTCGGATACCGTTGCAAAAATCTGTTTCATTAAAGTAAATAACTCTTTTACAGAAAGCAGAAGTGAGAAAGAAAAAGAAACATAGCGCACATAAGGGCGGAGGCTCTATAAGTACCCGAATTAGCAAATTTCATACATACTCTTTCTGCACAAAACGCTGTCAGGCGATTGCAATCATGGGTACTATGGCCGCTATCGATGGTGGTACCCGATTTGCATCGAGTGATTTGAAAACTGACGGGTACACAATAAATACTGAAAAGGCAAAGCAGCCGTCGGTGCCGGCCTATGAAGACGCCGATACGCTTGCCGACGGACATAGAAGCAAAAAGCATCCCGAAGAACCAATACAAAATAAAGAGGTGGAGATCAAAGAGGATCTGAACAAGAACCAAGGTAAACAGAAACCTCAAATTGCTGTACTAGACAAGCCCAGCAGCAGCTTACGGTACTCTGAGCTACTACAGCCACCCGAGAACTATGCTAATGTTGCCGGTTTGATATACAGGTCTTCCTTTCCTCGGCCAGAAAACTTCTCTTTTTTGAAGCGCCTTCATTTGAAATCAATAGTGGTGCTCATCCCAGAGCCGTACCCAGTGGAGAATCAAGTGTTTCTCAGAGAAAACAATATAAAATTTTACCAGGTGCCGATATCCGGGAACAAGGAACCATTTATAAACATTCCTCAGGAGGCAATAACCGAGATTTTGAAAATTGTTCTTAACCCAGAGAATCAGCCATTGCTTATTCACTGCAATAGAGGCAAGCACCGTACTGGTTGTCTTGCCGGGTGCATCAGAAAACTACAAAACTGGTCCCTCACCATGATATTCGATGAGTACCGGAGATTTGCTCTGCCAAAAGTACGCTCTTTGGATCAGCAATTCATTGAGCTATACGAAGACAGTGAAATTATAAATCTTGCTATGAAGAACAAATGGCTACCGATGAACTGGTAGTTTGCGCTAATTTATTTGCATCCTACTGGACCAATGATTTCCCACAACTAATTTACCATCATCGATACGGATTAAAGATTGTGATTGTTGTATATTATATATTCCTTCTTCCTTCTATTTATTTATCATCGCTAAACTGCTTGCATTTTTTATCCTTTTAACCTTGTACCATTTACATTTTCATGTCAATATTTTTTTTTTATCTTACCATCCTTTTTCTATCTTTTTATCTTTCCAGTTACCTTTCATCTTTCGTGATTATCAACACACAAACGACTGTATAATCTACACTAAGCCTTTTAACTTAGTTAGCAGGCTTTAATCAGTAGGATTTGATCATTGTAGCACCTATTATTCTCCATTTAGATGGAAAGCCTTTAAACATGGAGATGTCAATGTATGACTGCTGAACACCAAAACCAGCTACACGCACGCACGCTATTCAAAAATAATTTTTCGCGAAAGGATAAGAAATCTTTAGAAGAGCTTCAGACAATGCCCAAGGAAGAATTAAAGCATTGTGTTTGGTAATATAGTTACCGGTGCTTGCCATAATTCCAATGTTTTCGGCAAACTATGACTATGCAGAAGAATTTTCTAACAGTGACTCAAGTTTCAGTGAGACGTCTCCTGAAAGCTCCTTCATTATACTTAATAACGGAACTTCCACACCAGTGACATCTTTGTCCCCTAAAAAGCTCTATAATAATAAGTATTTTGACTACAGTACGAGCAAGGTCTCTTCATACAGGCCCACTAGTTCTTTCGATAGCATAGTTTCGTCCACAAAAAAGCGTACAGATGACAATTATACATTGAGCGCCCCTCCCAGCCCCGTTTACGGCACAGAGACAAACAACAATAATGGAACGCTGAGTAAAATGCAACGAAACGGCCATGCCAGACAGCAGCTGGAGAATCTACTCGACGAGCCATCATTGCTTGCTGAAGAGGCACCGTCTGCTAAAAATATACTATCTGTGATGAAGTCCGAACATGCGAAGCTCCTTGGACAGATGAACAGACCAAATAACACGAGACTTGTACAGATTTTGAAGGATTTGGATATCAATGATAGAATTCAACTAGCATACGAACAACCCGGTATTCCTTTCGGCCTACTTTGCTCAAGTAAGGAACAGTATCAACAGAGCCTCGAGCAGAAGGGTGCATCTCGATCTTTGATTCTGTCCGTTCAAGAGTTTAGCAAGAGCCAACAAGAAGGCCTCGAGACGTTAAGGAACGCTATTTCTCAACTAGAACGGGCGGATCATGAAAAAGTCCGGAGAGAATACGAAGAAGGCTTAGTTCATCGTGATGCTCTTGGCCATAAAATTGCAGCAGGTATTGGTCAGCGATATTCCGTGCGAAAGAACAATTCCAACAAAGTGATACAAAGGTTGGTAGCAATAAAGCAGCAGAAAATTGCAGAAATAGAAACAATTAAGAGAAAAGAAGAGGAGCATAAGCGTCGTGAAGAAGAAGAACGGAAGAAACGTGAAGAGGAACGTAAGAGAAGAGAGGAAGAAGAGAGAAAGAGAAAAGAGGAGGACGAACGAAAGAGAAAAGAGGAGGAAGAACGAAAGAGAAAAGAGGAGGAAGAACGAAAGCGGAAGGAAGAAGAACAAAAAAGGAGACAACAGGAGGAGGATCTTAAGAAGCAACAGGCTGAAGCACAGAAGCTTAAGCAGCAAGAAGAGGAGCGCCAAAAACAGCAAGCAGAAGCCCCGAAGCTCAAAGAAACTCAGTCTAAGAGTGCTTCTGTTTACGCCAAGCTCTTAAAATATAGAGAAACATGTGACACTTACCGCGAGTCCGTTAAGAATGAAATGCAAAAGCCACAGTACAAAGAACTCAAGTCCGCATGTTCCAGAATTAGAAGAAAGATTAACCCAAAGATTGGACAGCTTACAAACAGTATATCAAAACTTAATTCCATCTCTGAGGAGATTGCCCAATTGATCGAGTCAGTGAGAACGATCACTTCACCCAATCCAAATGATCAGCTAAATGTTTTTGCATTTAAATGGATTATGTACACAGTAACCAAACTTGTGATAAACCAAGCCGAAAGTGAAATTAGAGTTTCTATGAAGATGGGATTGCCATTATCTAAATTAACGGTGTACTTATTGATCAAGTTTCCAGAGTTGAAAGAAATCCTCCTCGCCAAATTTATGAAGAAGTGCCCATTTATTCTTGGGTACTCGTGTGCCATAGACACAGTTGAAGGCAGAATAAGAATGGGATGGAAGTACCAGAACAAGGATGCCGCTACGAAGCAGTTTGAGACAGACTTGAACTATAATGAAAGGGTGGGCGGCATTTTCACACTTTGGTCACTTATGGCTGTTGTTAAGCTCGGGGAAAACAGCGCGATATTTAATAGACTCGGTCTAGATCCTCAAAGGATTGTGCTGCCAGTAACTGTCTCCAAGTCTTGGATCATGATTTCGCGAATTGTCAATATTGAGGACAAGTCAATCATAACAAACTCACACTTTTTCATGCTTTGTAACTGGGTTGAATCATCCAGCAAAGAGTTTTTGGAAGCATATGGTAAGCAGGGTGAAAAGTTACTAAAATTCGTTTGTTTTGAATTTACCAAAAACTTCTCCGGAAAAGACTTTACCAGCGCCAGCAAGTTGTCTACGTTGGGAGAGGAATGGTTAAAGACTGGCCAGACTGGTATTTTGTCACCAATGGATACTTAAACTTAGTATTGGATCCGAGTGAGCGGGCAATGGTAATGTTGCTAAGCCATTTACCTATCAAGTTAAAATGAGCTTATTACATAATGATTGCAACTTACCAAAATTGTGAATATACAATGTCTATTCTATGTACACGTATACTTCAAGCGTAAAAAACTATTATGAATTTAACGCCTTTTCATAAAGTCATGACCTTAACGATGTCTCTCAGCACCGGTGAAGGGCAAACCAAGAGAGCTTAACAAGATTCTAGCTTGGGAATCTTTGCGAGCAGTAGTATTGAATATAATGTGCATACCAAAAGTCTTTGGCCACAAATCTTGATTGAGAGAAATTTCTGGGAAGTGCTTAACTTCTTCTTCAGTGAGACCAAAAGATAAATTACCGTAATTGTCACCCGAGGAGTTAGATAAGCCTCTGAATTCTGGAATTTTTGGCAACACCAATTCAGTCAAAGTTAACAAAAAGTCGTGCATCGGCTTACCCTTGAGCTCCACCTTCGCACCAGTTCTCCTTGCTCTTCTCAACTTCCATTGGACAACATCGCTCTTGGAATATATGGCGACAGGCTTTTCGCCGGTGATCTGTTGTACTTGAAGCATGGCGCTAACGGCATGGTGTGGGAATTCTGATGCACTGTTCACGAAACAATTGATGTTTATAGAGGCCAATTCTGGAACGCTCTTATCGGTGACACGTTTAATATCAGGCTGCTGGTTGACAAAGCCCTTTGGTTTTTTCAAAGCTCTATTTATGTGAAATGGAGAGGTACCATCCCAGCTTCTTTTCTTTTCACCCTTGATTCTGTCTGGTACGCCATGTTCGTAGGTCGCGTATAGTAAATCGGACTTCAATACGTTGGTATAATGCTGCTTTAAACGATCTGGAGCAACATTCATTGGTTTAAATTGGGGAGAACGAATGTCATTCTTTGGATATTTGAGCTCTGGAAACCTTGGTGATAATACTCGCTTATCTATTTTCACTGTGTGATGGACTGGATGCACAATAGAGTAACCAGGCTTACCTTTTAGTATTGCGGAGGTGGAGAACAAACGTACACCGGCTAGATTTCCTTGCATGGTTTCTGTTGTTTATTTTTATATCATTAAAGATATTTGGGATGAAGATGTGATTCGAGTCGCTGAAAGCTGTATCTTGATATACGATCTTAATATCAGTACTTGAAAAATATCATCAAAAATTTTCTTGAATTAAAAAATTCTTTTTCGTGCACGGGGTGATCGGGTGTTGCAACCCATGCACCAACTTTATATTTGATCAACGTGGCATACATTGGTGACAAATAGATAAAGCTTACGTTATCAAGAAACAAAATATAATACATTATATAAAATAGTTTCAATACTGTAAAACAATTTGATAACAATGCACTTGTACACTCACGATCCTCGGCACACAAAATCTTAATGAAATTACCAAAATGGTAGCCAACCAAAATACATTTGACACAAATGCTCACTTGAAGTTGCTTCCTTAATCAAATAGTTTACTTGGCCTGGAATACTCATTGGTATGGCTTCTTTTTCCAAAATACCTCTGATTTTTGCTCTAATTTTGGCTAATGTGCTTTCCGGGGAACCAAGTTTGCTACCTTGCCATTCCATAATTGGATCGTAGATAAATGCTTCTAAAATATTCATTAAAATAGCTTCATTGTTACGCAACAATTGCATGGTGACTTCCGAAGATTGTCTAAATGTTCCTTCAATGCCACATATACCGCATGCGTCCACAATATTATTCGTGAGTCTGAACGGCACTCGTTCTGGTATTCTGAGGATCAACCCCTTCTCAAATAAACAATCAAAATCAACATGAAGTACGTCGCCGTTGGTCTGTGAGATTAATATATTTTCACCATGTCTATCACCTATACCCAAAATGTATCCAACCATAGACATGACTGCCAAGGTTCTCACGAATGAGTTTCTGCTAGTGTACCACACGCTTGGCACAGGGAAAAACTCAATGAACCACTGATACAAAACCGGTTGAAAATATGTCAATAAATGCTTGAAATACGAAAGCTTCTCAGAAAAGTGCTTCTTCACATCATATTGCTTTTTAATGTGAAGTAGCGATTCTTTGCTTTCGTACTTTTTATCAAGAATGCTTTTCATGGTGACATGATTTTGAACCCATTCGATTATACCGTAAGACTCGTTCAATGGTACCACAGCGAACGTATTAATGTGAAGGTTTCTCTTTTTTGACTCATAGTTCTTTTGCAAAAGATGATCAATCATACTGGTGAGCTCCATTAACTTTGCGTCTTTTCGTAAATCATCATTTAATTTGAATAACAATGAGTAATTTTTGCCATCACTGCCTATGACCTCAATTCTTCTAGGTCTTTGCAAGCTTGACATAATTTTCACTCGATCTTCAAATTTTACAATGGTAACGTTGTTATAATTGAAACCCGTGGAAGACAACGAAGCAATTTTAAAATTTTGCTTGCAAGGAACAACAACTGGCGCAGGAACAACGCTATGGTCAAATCTGAAATCATCACTCAAGGAGCACTCCTTCATACCCCTACCTTTTTCAATTTTGGTCATTTTCTTGAAAGCGTTAAATACGTTCCCGGCAGAAGTATAGATAGCCTTGTTGCTGCTATACTTTTGTATCTTGCATTCGGATCTGGCAAACTTGGAAATAATTTTTTTACCAGCAGTTGATCTTTTGGCATCACCAGAGTTGCATTGTGCAAACACGGACCAAAGAGCTTGTTCTGGATAATGTTGCGTTACCAAAGCGCAGATATCAATAATTGCCTTGAAGGTTGTCCCTTGTGTTCGCGGCAATCTCGATAAAAGTTGAGAAAACACGGTAAACCAGTAATACTTAGGCAAGCTCTTGGCGGATTTTCCTATCTCACTTTCTATCCGCGTCAAGTTGTGGTAGTATTGAGGAACAGTATTATACTCAGATTTCCATGAAAAATCAATCCACAAAGTGATAATTTTTGGCAATATTTCCTGTAAATATTTATCGCCATGAGCGATAGAACTGAGATAGTTGTGAATTATCAAATCTTCATACACGCCAATGCCTTCGAGATTTTCTCTCTCTCTTTTAAGTTCCTTGGATTCTAACACTTTTGTATAGTACTTTCCTAGGTAATAGTAGGGATCTTGCCATTTGTTATCCAACTCTATGGCCTTCTCAAATTCCTTTATAATTTCAAAACTTAACCCATTGTTCGAAGACTCCAACCAGTTGGCGTATTTTAATTGGACTTTAGCCTTTTGATGGTACCATTCACTATCCGAAGAATTGCTTCTATCTGACTCTATGTTTTTTAATGTTTGCACCATCTTCAAAGCCTTTGAATAGTCTCCCTGGGCCCATAAAATTTCGGCATACTGTAGTTCAGCATTATAATTTTTAAAAGCAATGTATGATTGAATAGCTGACCTTGAGGCAAGATCGAGTCTATTATGGTCAATTTCAATTCTTGAACGCTCAAGCCATAACTTGCTGACACTTTGAGATTTGTTACTTGTTATTATGCTATCGCTTTTGTCCTCATTAGGTTTGCGGGCAAGCAATTCAGCAGCTTTTCTCATAGTTAATATATACCAGGGTGATTCGAAATCAAAGCCGCAGTTTTTGACTCTTGAATCAAAAATTTTATTATTCTTTTCATAGTCGGCTAGCGACTTGACTCGAGAGAACTCCTTTATATCTTCTAAAATATGCAACTTATTAATTAGCTCTTTGTTCCTGGATAGAGAAGTTGCCGGGGACAAAGATAACGAGGATCCTATAAGAGTATAACACCTTTCAATGGAATTATCAAAACAGTCAATATCGCCGTCATTTAAAGACACAAGCGCCTTGGAAATAAGTACATTAGCCAAAAAGCCGCTGTCATTGATAGGGCCTGAAATATCAGCAATAGATACCCACTTTCTCAAGCTGTCTATATCGCATTCAAACATACTTGATTGCAAAGCCACACTAATCAAATCTGTCGGAACACTTTCAGAGTCCAGCGGATCACCTGGCACGAGGTTACCGAAAGTTTTATTTAATCTAACCAAAACCTCAGGATGTAAATTTTTTTTATTCAAATACTGCAAATACTTGATATTTGGTTGATCACCAGATTCGTCAGAAGTGATATCTGACATGACTTCGAAAGCACCCAATATAGATTTCCAATTATCTTCATACTGTAACTGGGAAACAGCAGACCGAATGTTCATGCGAGAAAATTGTTTCAACGAACCAGTTAAAGCGTCATAATCATCTAACTTCTCGTACATTTCTCGCAATTGAGAAAAAATGAGCTCATTTTCTTGACTATTGAGACCGACATTGGTAGTGGCATTTGCTCGATAGCCTTGCTCAAGATACAAAACAGCTCTTTCGTAAGAAGCACATTGAGAAGATCGTCTCGATATTAACATATCAGGAATATTGTTCAAAAAGCTTTCGACAATTTTTATGCCATCCCCATTAGAAACACCAAAGAGTCCCTTACGTCTGTGTCTACTGCTGTACTGTTTTTGTTTTTTATTGGCTAACCATTCTCTCAAATAGTCTAGCATTCTGAAAATTGTTTGATAAAATAATTTGATATTTTTCGATATTTCGTGTGTGTAAGTTTCAACATCACAATCAGTATTCAAAATCTCCAAAAACTCATTTTGTATAATAGCTCTAGAATTGTCAAAATCTTTGATGATCATGTTCAAGGCCACATAAGGCAAGACAACCAAACTGATCTTGATGTCTTGGCCTTTGATGATTGTTTCATAAATGCTGTAAAAGTTTATTTCGAACTTATCATTTTCAGGATTTATACAGCTTTGACGACTTTTTTGCAATAAATCTAGAGTAAAGTCTCTTACCCACTCAGCATGGTTCTTGGTCAACTTGAACATTGGATAGTTGAATTTTCTGAGGCCTATAGAGTTTAGTTTATATCTTGAAGTGACTAATGGGGTTAAAGTTGAAATAGTCAAATCGCTGAAAAACGAGACGGAGCTCAAGTCTTTCACTCCGCATAGTTGAATAAACTCTTGCATGCCGTAAGCTAAAAAGATCTGTTTGCCAGGGTCCTCCGATGCCCAAAAGGCTTTTACCAAAAGATTCAAGAGCTCGGCTGTAAACTGAATGAGTTCTTTAACTGAACTAAAATTGCACGTAAGTTCTTTTTCCTTATCTTTGAATTCAAATCGATCTGGATCCAATGATCCAATAAGACCTAAACATTTAGTGCACTCCTTAGGAATATTGGTGGTATCATCTGGCATTGCCTTGCCGTCATTGTAAGATTTGAACTTAGAACAGTTTTTAAGTAGAATATCTATCAATACAGGCATAAAATTGACGAAATGTTTCTTTTGTAAGAAATTTGAGTGAAAATCTTGTTTGTACTGGTTAAGAAAATTGACTAAGTCAGTAAGTGCTTGCTGTACCACGTACTTGTTATCATTTTGACACCTTCTGGTAATATCATAAAGCAAATTCAACACCATGGATTGGTCATTTGCAGTAGTATTGGCTCCAGGGTTAATGTTTTTCTTGCCCTTGAGAATTTTATTAGCCTTGTAATAGACATCTACTAAGCCATCGTTGAAGGAAAGTGTAAAATAATAATTGAAAAACTTGTCTCTTATCAAGTCTTCCTTATTGAACAACTCAATCAAGATTTCTTTAGCAATTTTGCGTGAATTTTTTTCAAAACATTTCCATCTTTGTAGAATGATAGCAATGACCAAGTCAAAACAAGTACTCAAGTGAATGTCTTTCAAATTCAAAATTAGAATTTTCCAACAACGCAAAGTTTGGAATTCGAGCAAAGGATCAGATATAGATTTTTGCAATGAAATGCAGATTTGAGGTAAAGCGGTGACTATTTCCACGCCTGAGATCTGTACCAAAAATTCAATAGCTGTCAAGGACTTGAGTTTCTCCACATAAGGTGTCCTGCCTCTAGTATCTTTTACCACGTCAGAAAATAGCTGAACTATACCCAATAAGGATCCTTTAAAGCAACCTTGCAAAAGCTTTTCATCTTCATTGCTGCAAGGCTGACTCAAATTGTATCTTCTTGCGAGAGCCAACTTTTGAGCATATTTTGAATTTGGCGATTCATTAGCTTTTTCTAGCTTGATAATATAAATAAGGGCATTTTTGATTCTAAGGTCGTTTTTTTCGTCGATAGAGTACATCTTGCATATTTCCCATATATCTTGTAGCGGCTCAATAAAATCTGAAACTCTTTTATTTTTGAAGTAAGGATCAACAATAATCAACACCTCCATAATTTTGTCCTCGTTTATAATATAACTTTGATCGTTATCTTCAATATCAAGATATTCCGAAGACGTTAACAAAACTGCCAAAATTCGTGGCATCACCTGGTTTATGAGCTTAAATTTTGGAACTTTGGCAACCTTTGAAATTTCCCTAATGATGTCTTTGGAGTAGTATGTCAATAGATATGGAACAGTGTATGTAATGGTTCTAAACAAGATATCGTTCGCGGAAACGTTCAAAAACTCGGGGATAATGCTGCCAAAAATGGATTTGTTCACAATCTGCTTCACCATGGTCAAACTCAAGTTGGGCAAGAATGGGCTAATCAACTGCCAGCAAGTCTCATTTTTCAATTTTGCAACGTTGATCAAGGTGGTGTAAGCAGCACATGTGTGAAATAGGTTTGAAGAACTAAAAAAATCAAATAATTTTACCAAGACGACATTCAAAACTTCACCTTCAAGAACCATAATTAGCTCACCCCATACAAGTATTTTGGATTCAGCAAGATAACTAGATTTATCATCTATAGTAAGCTGATTGTCTAAAAACTGGAAAATATGGGAGCAATTGTTACTCAAATCACTCTTATTGTCTTCAGAAAGAAGGTATAATGAGAACATCTTGCCGGCAAGAATTCTCACATATCTATTCCTTGAAAACAAGCAGGTGCATAACAACTTGAATACTGAGTCATTGGCAGACCCTATTGGTGGGAGTGTGTACTTGACAAAAATTCGTTTCAAAGTTATAAGGACATTAACAATGAGCACATCTGACGCCAAAACAGCGTTATTTGACAATAAAAACTTGTTTAAAATATCCACAAGTTTGACAATTATAGGGGACGAAGGTAGTAATTTTCTATTCTCTTTGATGAATTTGACATTATTTACGTTCTCACATAATTCACATTGCGAAATTTCAAAATCATAGTGGTTACTAAAGATACACGAAAACAACCCAATTGATTTTATAAGGTTCAAGGTTGCAATGTTGGACTCAAAAATAGCCTCGCTATTTTTATTAAGGACATCCTCTAGATTATCAACCCATTGAGAAAGTTTTTTCTCTTTTTCAAACATCACAATCACCGATGTCTTTGCATTATCCTCGGTGATTATATCAAGTGCCAGTGACATTTCGTAGCTATTATTTGATTCGTAAAGTGCAGAAATATGCAGACTAAGCTTGTTGAGATACTCATCTTCCTGAAATGGTTTGTCAAGGAAACTGAATCTAGTCTTAAAATGCCTTATCAAACTGTCAAAGGTGCCATTTCGTACACCTGGATTCTTGATTATGATGTACAATACCCTTATAAGATTTTGGTCAATACGAGATTGTGTTACATCACCGATTAATAATAAGTTATTCAACTTCAATCCTGAAATAACAGTTTCGGTAATTTTGAGTTTGACACACTTGTAAAATAAGTTCAACAAATTCGCGGCAAGAGTTTTTTGAATTTTTAAGGAAGCTGGTGATCTGATTAGCGTGAGTAGGACATCGTGTACTAACTCCAAAGAGATAGCCAATTTAGATGTCAATATCGAATCCTCATTCGTAAAACAAGAATTTATCACATTTGACAAGAATAGCGCTTTGTAATTGTCCATAGTTTCTAGAGAATCTTCATATATGATACAATTATTAAGAAGATACCATATTTTTCTAGAAATTTTGTTTAAATTAGCTTCCATAGCTCCATTGAGGAGTAACATGCCGTGAATCTTGTAATGATTTATGAGGCGAAAGCACTGTACGGAAATTATAAGATTTGAAAAGGCAAAAGTTGGGTCATGACCACCAAAACAGTTTGCGAGGTGATGTGAAAGCACTTTGCTGATTAAAAACTGTGTCAAGGCTTTTCTGCTTTTCAAGGATCGTATTCTAGTGAAAATTAAATTGACAATCTTTATAGTGAGCTTTTCAATGGTTTCATTCAAGCAACCGTTATCGAATTTAAAAAACTTAACTAATGTGCCAATTAAAATAGTGTAGTTTTGAGACTTACCCGAGTGGGCTGGGGGCTGGGGACGCTCGACTTTTTTGAGGTCTGTATTAGAAGATATCTTGTGTACCAATATAGTTGGAGCATTCTCACACACCAAGTCTATAGCTTTCAAGCAATTTAACAAGCTATTATCAATAGCGCTACGCTCTAACAAATGTGGAACTTTGTTTGTGCGGATTGCCTTTGTGCTTAGCTGGGAAAGATGGGGCGTCAAGCCAGACTGAATTAGAGCGTCTAGTATAGAGAGGTTATTCTCCAAGTCTTGATCTAGGAAGCTCCGATCCAGCAAAATATTGTCTATGAGCTTATTTATTAACTTGAACGAATCCTTTGACATGGCTGCATGATTGTAGGTGACAAGTATTCTCCGCAATTGACGTAAACTATCAGGCATCCAATTTTGATACGAGTTGTGGTAGTCACTCTGTCAATTCATCTCTGCAAACAGCAGCTTCGTAAAGAGATGGCGTTTTTTTAAAAACCAAAGGTGATACGGTGCAGCCTGTGTGATATGCGCAGATATCCGCATGCTTAGTTAACTGTTTTTCCTCTCTAGTTTTTTCTTGGAGGAGACGATGTGCTTGATAGAGAAAAGGCTTTTTGCTCTAGAAGTGCCAGAGAAAAGCAAAAGGAAGATCTTGGCGGAGTGAATATCAACAAGACCAACCATTTACCATATCATGAGCAAAATAAAGCTTGATGAAGAGGAGTTGCGCAGCTTTCAGCAATACTTGGTGCAATGCAATAACATCCTCGTACTCATAGGATCAGGTCTTTCAGCCGCATCGGGCATTGAAACATACCAAAATACCTCCGGATACTGGAAGGGCTTCCATTCAATTGATCTTTCTACGCCTGACGCATTCATAGAAAACCCGGGACTAGTGTGGCAATTTTACTCATGGAGACGGAAAAAGGCGTTGAAGGCCAAACCGAATAAAGGCCATTTTGCTATTGCGGAACTTTCCAAAAGACTAAATAACAATAATCAATCAAGCAGGAAACACTGTTTTACCATAAATCAAAACGTTGATGGGCTAAACATTAGGGCAGGCCATGACAAGCAAAACCTTTTAGAACTTCATGGAAGTCTATATAGCTTGAAGTGCACAGACTTTTTCTGCAACTACAGAGAATCCAACAATTTCCGAGATCCCTTGACAAACGCTCTCAAGGCGAGCTACAATGACATTACGGCTGAAAGCAAAGAGTCCAGTGTCAGTGAAGACACCGAAGATTCGTCAGAGAGTCGGAAGAAAAAGCGAAAGGTGGATAACGAGAGCAAATCACAGGTGAATCTCGAGCTCTTGAAAGAAGACCTTCCCAAGTGCCCAATGTGTGGGGGTCTTTTGAGACCGGGTGTGGTATGGTTCGGCGAGTCCATTCCTCTCAAAATTATAAACAGAATAGACGATTTTTTCATGCAAAACAAGATTGACCTAGTGCTAGTTGTAGGGACTAGCGGGACGATATGGCCAGCGGTGGGATATGTGGAAAGAGTCAAGCTACAAGGCGGAAAAATAGCAATCTTCAACACAGACATAAACTTTGAGGAAATTGAGAAAGATGCTGGAAACTGTTGGGGATTTGAGGGAGACGCTTCGCAAACGTTGCCCGTTGCGCTAGAACCAATAATTGGGAAAAACTACTTGCCGAGAGACTACCGGAAACGCTAGATATATGGTGTGGGGCCCACACACGTACACATGTACATATAGTGTAACATAGACAATTCACGACATAGTAATGCGAGCATGTGCTTTTTTTCCTCTCTCATGAATAAAATTGTAGGCCGTGTAAGTGATGTCAGTAGTCAGTGTCCCAACCCGGAAGTAACCGGCCGAGGACATCTCCACAAGGTGAGATGAACACAGGAAATGGAGAGCAAAAAAAGAGCAAAATCAGGGAAAAGGGTGGATGGGCGTGCAACCTTCAATTGCGGCTGCGTTGTCCTGGGCATGTCAGAAGCTTCGGGCACGGTCAAGCGTAGCTTCTGGCACGATATGGTCCCAGAACGTTATGGGGGTGTACCACCCGCTTTCCATGCATGGTGATGCATGCTGTTCAGTGTCAGACGCATGCGCGATGGGGATGAGTATAAATATCCAAGTTGTCCGCCTGCGTCCTGTTTTGTTTATCTATTTTTTCTCTTTTTTTCTTCTTTTTGGTCTCCATCATTGTTCAGTTCCATACTAACTAGCAATATCTCTATATCCCACATAACACACATTCACAATGGCTAAAGCTGCTGCTACCACCACTACCAAGAAACCAGATCATCCTTCCTACAAGGGTATGTTTACGGAGCACATAATTGTTTCCCCTCATTGTTTTAAAACTCACGCAAAATCACTGAGATTTTATTTTACCGAATCGCAAAATACTAATTATTAATGAACAGATATGATCACTGAGGCTATTACTGTCTTGAAAGAACGTAAAGGTTCAAGGTATGTTTTAATTCCTTTAGTTATCGCAAATATTTGAGGAATCGCGTCAGCAATTATTGTCATGATATAAGGTAAGTGTGCTTGAACTTTTACTAACATTCATCTTACAGTCGTCAAGCCATCAAGAAGTTTGTTCAAGCTAACCATAATATCACTGCTTCCAATTTCGACACCCAGTTTAACTTGGCTTTGAGAAGAGGTGTTGAAAAGGGTGATTTCGTCCAGCCAAAGGGCCCATCTGGTCCAGTCAAATTACAAAAGAAGGAGCCAGTTAAGAAGACTGAAAAGAAAGTCAAAAAACCAGCTGCTAAGAAAGCTACCACCACTAAGGCTGCTCCAAAGAAAGCTGCCCCAAAAAAGGCTGCCAGTTCCCCAACCGCTGCTAAAAAAGTGACCAAACCAGCTGCTAAGAAAGTGACCAAGCCAGCTGCTAAGAAAGCTACTGCCACTAAGAAGGCTGCCCCAAAAAAGTCTGCCGCCAAAGCCACTACCAAGAAAACCAAGAAAGAATCCAAATAAATGTTGAACCATTAAATCTTTTATTCTAATCCATCAATACCCACTTACTATCACGGCCATCCCTACCCTTTTTCCCTTCACATTCACATTCTGTCAACGATTTTAGGCATGTATTTTTAAATGTTTTGATCTTGCAGCATTCCAAAAGAGTATGCTGTTAGGTTGCTTTTTTTTGGTGTAGCTTTTATTTTTGTTTATGTTATTTTATTTTATTTTATTTTGTCTACCGGGCTTTATATCTCCTAAGTTTTTTGCGATCTTACATATTTTTTATTTCTCTAATGTACACTATCAGATAAAATTTGTTTCCTAGTTGGGTGTTTGTATGATTGGTTAACTTTGGATACTTGATTATAAAACTGACCCTGGAAGGGCAACTACAAAACAGTGCACAAACATGAGACCATTGAAAGCTAGACATGCGACTCCAGTAGCAAAGACTACTGGAAACTTTTGGCATTCACAAACATGAAAACTGTTTTTCCTTTTGCCTTGTTTCTTGGAACCGTTTTTCATATGTTCACATAGGGAAAGGTCATGGTCGCAACTTCAGGACGGAAGCTTGGGTTTTCGTGACCGCTTTTTTTGAGTGCGCCCCTTAGACGAATGGATAGTCAGCACAACTCCAAAGCATATTTTTGAATTTACAAATAATTTTAGATATTAAAGAAAATCTTTTTCGACATTTTACGGTGCTAAGGCGTTACTAATTGTTTGTTTCTTTCCCTTTCTTTTAGAGGACTCAAGAGATATCAGCAATCGAGCAGGTTTCTTGTAGTTTTTCTTGCGGAAGCAGAAAAAGAAAAAAGCAATTGACCGCCTAATCTCTCGATACGAATATAAATAAATGCCTCACATTATACCGCTTTCTTGCAATTGACACGAACAGATGGCATCCTTTTATTCTAATGATGTTGTTTATTTTTTATTTCCTGCTCGTGGTCTTCAATGAAATACTTTCGCATTTGCTCGGGGTTTCAATCTCCTTAATGACAAGTCGCTCCGAGAATTTGGAGAGCAAACATAATAAGCACCCACTATAGAAACGAACGATCTTAGAACAAAGCAAATTTCTAGTTAGCACTTGTGTACTGCATGTAGAAGTAGCATAATATTTTTTAGTATTCATACTATAAGCTGTTGGCCTCTATATCATATTAGTCGTTTGAGGTGTATCTAATGCCCTCTAGTAGCGCTGTGCCAAGTCAATGGATACTGATCTGCGATATTATGCACTAAAATTTTGAGTACGCGTTAACGGGTACATCTGCTACCCGTCGGGGGATTGGACGTGTAACGCCAGGTGCGGCCACTACTGATCGATTTGATCTGATCCACATCGCCAGTGCGTTGGGTATATTCTTATTTATCAGTCCGATGCCTTGCCATCCCATATTCAGAAAAGCAAAAGCAAAGCTTTTTGGAGGTCAGCCCGGAAACATGCTTGTTTGTCATGGATGAGGAACCAATGGAGCAGTTCGCCAATTTGCTCGGTAAATTGAAGCTTGATTCAAATCCCACCAAGAATGATCAATCTTCGCAGAGTGGGTTTGGCACTGTTGAACTCACGCTGAAAAACTTTAACGACAAATACAACAACAGCTTTCAAAATTACAGTTTTGATAGCGCTGAGCCCTTGTTCGTGCCTCAGTCGGATAGCGAAGATGAGGAAGCACAGTCGGAATTTCGTCAATCCATAAGTGAGGATGTACCTTCGGCTCATGGGATCAAGACAAACTTATGCAAATCTTTCACTTTGAAAGCTGATAATGCTATGCTCGAGCAAAATTTTGGAAACTCTTCTCTTTTTATAAGGCCTCATTCGAGCGTAGCAGCAAGGAAGTTAAAATATTCAAAAAGTCAAATCGTCGATAGCACACAGCCCTACGGCGATTATCTGCCTACAACCTACTTACCTCACAATCTGCTTGCATTGCCAACTAAAAAGGTAAAGCCAATTATAACGGCCAATCGTAGGTCTCTTGAATTCAATCAAGACCCGACTAGGCTTCCGTCGGAAAAATACTTCGAGCCAATGCCTGAACCCAATGAATCTACAAACTTCCAAACTGAAGGAAGCCCTACGTTTTCTTCTGGCAAATTAAACCTTGCTTTTGTAAAACCCGAGATTTCTCTATCGGAACCTCAAATCCAGGATATGAAAAATGGGTGGTCCAAATTTTCTAAACAAAACGCTCTTGCTGAGCTTACCCAAGAAAGTCATCAAAAAGGCGCAGGGTTATTGGATTATCCTGAAAAGTTCAAATCCGAAGAGCAAGCAGCCAAAGTTTTATTGGGCTCTTTCGCCGCTGACAAGAAATTTGAATTTAAAATCAAAGAAGGAGACCGGTATGTTGATGGCTTATTTATTAAGTTGCACGATCATCAAGTTCATGGCTTGCGATTCTTAAGCATGCGTGAGAAGAAAAAATTTAAGAATAAGGGAGGCATGCTTTGTGATGATATGGATCTTGGCAAGACTATTCAGTTAATGGCGCTCATGTGTAGCCGTAAACCCTCAAAATCATTTTTGAAGGACCCTAAAAATACTGGCGCCACATTGATTGTTTTGCCTCTCCCATTGGTAGAACTATGGCGAAGAGAAATTGCTACTAAATCTAATCTAGAATCTTTTGTGTTTCACGGCCCAAGACGACCTAAAATTGTCTCAGATTTGAAAGAATATGACGTGATTTTAACTACGTATAAGACTTTAGTTTCTGAAGTCAAATTAGGGGCAAGTTCACCAATTTATCAGTTGACCTTCCATCGTTGCATATTAGATGAAGCGCACAGAATTAGAAATAGACATACTCAAACATTCAAAGCATCTATGGAAATCAAAGCAAGCTCTAAATGGTGTTTGACGGGCACGCCGGTGCAAAATTCAATTCGAGAAATACTAGCTTATCTTCAATTTATTGGTCACGGTAAACTATCTGATGAAGAAGAATGGAATCGTCAAGTTGTCACACCAATTAGACAGAAGAATTGGGCAATGGCAATACAGGTGGTGAGAAATGAGCTCAAGCCCATAATGCTAAGAAGAACTAAAGCTGTTCTCAACAATAGTACTAATCAGCTCAAGCTCCCGCCAAAGGCGGTGCACAAGATTTGCGTTGAGCTAAGTGAAGGGGAGGCTGAATTTTATCGGGAAGTTCAATCCATGGTGACAGCCTTTAAAAGCTCGAGCGAAGAAATTTGAGCGCCTTGAGCGGTATTTCAGCACACAGTAAAATCATGTATAGCAAAGCTATGCTCGCAGAGCTTCATAGGTTATATCAAGAAGGTCTAGAAAACAACGGATTTTCTGATTCTTCTCTAAAAATAAGCTTAGGATTCTTTATTAGTTGCTTGACTCGTATCCGGCAAGTAGCATGTCACTGGAAGCTACTTTATTCGCCAGAGGCAGATTATGAAGCTCAATAGGAATTGAGTCTATCTGGGACAGCTGTCAAAAGTGAAAAAAGAGCTACATTTGAAAGCGGGAACGTGGACCACTTGGCCGGCGCTTTGAATTCCATGAGCTTGGAGCAACATTGTGCGGACATAGCTTGAATCTTACCTAAAAAAGAGCACCGGGAAACTTCAATGCAGCAAGCTTGATAAAATGCTTGAAATTTTAAAAAGTTCCAAAGACAGAAAAACCATTTGTACTCTCAGTTTACCTCTGCTTTTGACGCGATGGAGCCGGAACTTTATAATCACGGCATCCAGTTCATTAAATATGATGGTGCCATGTCATTGGGTTGGGAGCCCGTGACGCCAGCTTCGACAAGTTTAGAACGAACCCTGATATTCAAGTATTAATCTGTTCACTTAAGTGTGGTTCTTTGGGCCTCAATTTGGTGGTGGCTTCCCAAGTAATTAACTTTGACCAGTTCCGGAATCCTTAAATACACGAGCAGGCCATTGACCGCGTGCACCGGATCGGACAACTCAGAAACGTGGTAGTGTATTACCTTATTGCAAAGGATACGGTAGAGGACAATATTGTGCTGTTACAGAACCGAAAAAAGAAACTAGCGAGGGACATTCTTGATAGTGAACAGGCGCCTAAGATGACGATGGGCGAGGTGTACTATCTTTTGGACATGAAAAATCCGTTTGCGCCGAAAAAGTCTTGATTAAATAAATAGTTCCTGCTTTTCGTTATTGTTGTTGTTGTTTTTAACTTTTCATAGCATTTGTTTTTGCTTTTTGCTTTTTGACTTTTTGAATATGATAAATACAAACACGCATTACATTAGCAAGAACTTTTTAAACCTGTAATTTAAGCACAAATTGTGTTGGACAATATCAGAAATCGAGTCCCCAAGTAATTTGCCTGTCCTCTGAGTAAGCCATATAAAGTCAAAAGAGTGTGAGGAAATAAAGAGTTTTGAAACTGTAAGCTGGTATTATAGTTAATTTTTTGTGTGATTCTCTGTCTAACTACTGAATAAATATCTGGTATCCCTAATGCGGTTACCTTATATACCTCACAGGACCAGAGATAAGATGTAGAATTTTTTCTCTTTAAATATAAGAAATGTGTTTTTTTAAGGATGCTTTGATCAACCTTTTTTAATATCGCGCTTTGATAGACGACAGGAAACATATGAATAAACCGTATTGCTTTTCAAATCTTGAAGTGGAGGCACCATAAATTAAAGGTAGTGAAAGAATTGCAAGTCTGAGAAATTTCCGTAATTTTGAGACTTCCTTCAGTAACAAGTTACAGTTCAACATCCTTCTGGCGCTTTAAAAAATTTGGTAGACTAGAGAATCCATCTCTGCAAAGGTTGTATTTTTGAGAGGTCATAAATCAAAAATTAAACAAGCGAATGCTGTACTATTCAAAGAAAGACAGCTTTATAATATCTAGGTTGATACATTTTAAAAAAATGGCTTATTTTTGTTTAATCTTTTTACTTGATGTTTAGAAATTATATAAGTAGATATCACGGAGCTTGGTCTACCAGTTTGTGATACAACTGTTTCCCGCTGTTGTTTCGCCCATAATAGTACACAACATGGGAAGATTTTATACTTATTTCAGGCTTCCCAGGGTACATGACTTTAATATACGTGCACATATCGGCTGTGTGCTACACTATTTGTAGACCCTCAGATATCTTTAGTGTTTTCTGGTCCCAACACTTCAAAAAAGAAGAGCTTCACCTACCTTATGACAATGTGAGCTCATGTTGAATACACTGCATGAGAGAAAAGACCAGGAACGCTAGGCATTGATCGCACCGCACACGGGAAAAACCGGCATCTTTGCGGGAAAGTTCCCTAGGGTAACCAAACTTTACCTAATCCATTACTTTACAGCTTAGTAATGCCTGCTTGCTTACTGACCGAGGCTTTCTTTTCTTTTTTCTTCCATACTCTTTGATTTCTTATTTTTCTCTGCAACTATATAGCAGTAAGTTGGGTCTTGTCCTTTTTTCTTCTTCTTTCTTGTTAACATATTTTGGAACATTGTTTTACTCGCTCACTTTGGAACAGAAGGAAACTGATTGTTTCGTGTGTCAGTGTTATAATTTTTGTTTTTCTCATTTGGCATTGACATTGTTTGCTAAGGTTTGAAATAAAGCCCACCGCTGAATCATCGGTGGATCATACTCATCTCGGGTATCACAGTTACAAATATTGCTAACAGGGCAATTTTCATTAACAACAATATATTTTTACGGTTTTCGGCAATATTCAAACCACCAGGGATATCACCAAAATCGATCAACAATACAATAATATCCTAAAATGTTTCGCTCTGCTATTATTAATAGCGGGGTTTCCAGATCCATTGCCAAGAGCATCTTGAGCCAGAGCTACAAGCCTTCAATAAGAACATATTCCATTTTACGTGCCACTACACCATTTGGCCACAGCATTACCAATGAAAATAGTAAAAATAGAACCAAAAGTATCAACAAGACAAGAAACGACGGCATAATAGTAGCCAAAAGATCATTGTTTATTAGAACCGCAGACACCCCTAATGTGGACGCCTTGAAGTTTCTCCCATCAGTGAAGATCTTGCCCAAGGAGACGACAATTGAGTACTTGTCGGGACGCGACGCCTTCAATTCGCCACTTGTGCGCAAGTTGTTCACGATTGACGGGATCTCGTCGGTGATGCTTGGACCCAACTTCCTCACGATTGGGAAGAACATTGACGTGGACTGGTCCATCTTGAAGCCGGAGATCTTTAGCACGTTGACGGACTTCTTGACGAGCGGGGAGCCTGTCATTGATGAGAACGCCGAGATTGAGTCGGACGTGGAGTTCTCGGAGGACGATGACGAGGTGGTGTCGATGATCAAGGAGCTCATGTTCACGCGAATCAGGCCGGCAATCCAGGAAGACGGCGGCGACATTGAGTTTGTGGAGATGAAGGAGGACGGCACGGTGATCATCAGATTGAGAGGCGCGTGCCGAAGCTGCGACTCGAGCAGCATAACATTGAAGAATGGCATTGAAGCAATGTTGAAGCACTACATTGAGGAGGTGACGGCGGTGGAGCAGATTGAAGAGGAGGCCGCATCCAGCAAGCCGGCCGCCCAAGAGAGCACGGCATCATCGTCGTCGGCAGCAGCTGGCCAGACCGCACCGCAGCCTGCTATGAACGTCCAGCAGGCCAAGCGAGGCCCGGCCGAAGAAGAGGTTCCACCAATTCTTTAAAGTGGGATACGAAACAAGTTCCAGAGAATGAAGTTTGAAGAAGGCAGGCGAGAAGGTGCGCTGCGGAAGAATTTTTAAGTCCCGTTTAAGGAAGGTGGTGAGGTAGATGGAAATCTGAAGGGTGGTTTTCTGTCTGCTATGGTATTTTTTTTTAATTAGTTACGGTTAGTTTGTACATAGTGATACATACAAACTGTGGTGGTAGAGTAATTGTGCATTAGACACGCCCACCCACAGTGCGAATTGACGAAATATTATGCTAGTCTTGCACTTGTCAGTTGATTAGTCTGGGTCTAAGTTGCCAACATGCCGGGCGAGACGTAGCAGAGAACTCCAAAAGGCGCCGTTAGCCGACCAATGCCTCGCATGTGATGGTGGCGGCTCGCTACTGCACGTGGATGTTCCGTTTTTATCAGGTATGGCAAGGCTCGTGACTGCTGTTTCTGGGTACAAGTGTGCGGGTAATCACCGTGTGGGTCATCGGAGAGCAGGAGGAGCAGGCGGAAATGTCCCGGAAAAACAGGGGCACATATATAATTGGGCTCCGGTTCTGGATTTCCGCGGAAGCGCTTAAGTTCTGTTTTTTCTTTCTTTTTTTGCGGCGAAAAGCCGAGGAAACAGAGCAACGCAGAGGATAAAAATATCAGACGAGAAAAAAACTCGCGAAGGAAGGACCCTCAACATCAGCATATAAGAACACAGCGCCCAGCAGCGCCCTCAGCACCTGCCTCCAATAACTTCCATCACCACACGCTCTCTGTGCTGACACTGGCATCCCTTCTACTGTCCACCGGACGCTCTTAACAGACACCGCCAGACACCGCTGCTGCTCCTTTGGGGCTAATATCTATCACCATTCATCCATCCATCCATCCATCGTCCAAGAGTTTCCAAAACAATCTCCCCAGCACATGCCCCAGAGCACCACCCAGAATACCCTTTAGCAATGAATATGTCGCTTCTTTCAAAGTTCAAGGCCCACCGGCTGCGCTCGTCGTCGCCGGCGCTCGAAGCCGTGGCGCCTGACACCCGCCAGCCTTACCTGCTTTCAATCAACATTGAGAGCCCTCCTGTTGTTAACTACGGCTCCGCTGCCGAGTCCCTGGGCTACCTCCTCTCGGGCCTCTTGTTCCTCAACATACCCTATCAGTCAGCCGGCCTCGCCCACAGTGCCGCCGCCAGCGCTGCTGCCCTGCCAGCGCTCTCCCCAGTCAACAGCCACACTATGACCCCCGTGGTGTCGCTCAGTGCCACCCTGATGCTCTCGCCCTCGCCCTCGCCCGCCTACAACGGTCCCACCGCCGCCACCACCACAGGCCCGGCCTTGCCCGAGGCCCGCCGCCTCTATATGCATTCTGTGACGTTGCTGTTAAAACAGGTGGTCACCTATGGCAAGCCTTTTCTCCCGCCGTCCACCACCCTCGCCAGCTGCCAGGCCTGTCGCACTAGGATCACCACTCTCGCCCGCTGGGACGTTCTCTCGCAGCCCGCTGTCTTCTCCTCCGGCAAGCAAGCCTTTCCCTTTTCACACCTCCTCCCTGGCGGGCTTCCTAGCACCACTGTTCTCGGCGCTGCCGGCGCGTTCACCATTCGTTACGAGTTGGCCGCCGAGTCCCTGGCCACCTACGAGTCTCGCTCTAAGAAACCTAAGAATGTTTCAGTCTCGGTCAAGGTCCCTATCAGAGTGAGCCGCTCCATTATCAAGGGTCTCGACAAGAACTCGCTCCGTATATTCCCGCCAAGCAACGTCACTGTTGGCGCCATGTTGCCCAATGTTGTCTACCCTAAGGCAGACTTTATTGTTGAGCTCAAGTTTGATGGACTTAACGAGGCCAAGAAGCGCTGGCGCTTGCGCCGTATCAACTGGAAGATTGAGGAGATGGTCCAGATTAAGGCCAACACCTGCGAGATCCCCTATCACCAGACTAAGCTCAAGGTCATTGAAAGCCATATCCGTCTCAACAATGAGCACAAGGCACCAAACAGCATGTACGCGTTGGGGTCCAGCGTCCGCCGAAGCAATAATGATGGCGTTGCTACACCAATAGCCGGAGCCAGCTCCACTGGTGTCAGCAGTCTCCCTGCAACAAACCACATTGACAGCACCGCCACCAACATCTCCCACGGCCCGGTCCATGAGGAAGAAGAAGGCCAGGAAATTTCGCAGCAGACCTCTGCCAACAGCCCCTTTATCCATCCCCAAGACCACATCAACCAGCGGTCCGGCCCTAACAACGGCGCCCACCGCCCTGACCTTGCCACCGCGAACTCGGCCAGCAGCATCCCTCGCTTTGGCACCGGTGCCGTAGACGTCGATGACAAGGACAAGAATGAGCTCTTTCTCCAGGAGGTGCGTGTGCTCGAAAAGGGCACCGTCCGCGAGGGTTGGAAGTCGGATTACTCAGGCTCCGGCACCATTGACTTAGCCATTGATATCAACTGCAAAAGGTTGAGCACCGGCCTCGTCAACCACATCAATACTGTCGACTCCCGTACCGGTCCCACCAACCACATTGACCGCGCCCTCGATATTGGCGCAGATGCCAACTGCAGCTGCGATATCAGCGACCCTGAGCTCGGCGTCTATGTGACCCACAACTTGATCCTCGAGGCCAACTTGGCTGAAGAGGTGCTTCAGCCCATTGCTGGCGGCCCTGGCCATGGCGGCGTCAACTTCAGAGAGCCCAAGGGCGTATCCTCCAAGAATAACAAGAAGGCCGCCGTCGCCCACGCCGCCGCCACTGTGTCCTCACCATACTTAATTGCCTCTCGCACGAACAACTCCACCGCTTCGGCGTCTAACTTGTCCTCCAACGGGTCTGTCCACAGTAACAATAACGCCGGTAGCAGTTTATCCGCAGTTTCTACTGCCAGCTCTATCACTGCTCTATCGCCTTCCATCCAGCCTGTCACCCCGCAATCCTCAACATCAGCGCCGGCGCCAGCATCAAGCGCCAGCAAGGTTCCATCTACAATGGTACCGACCGGCCTCACTAGGCTCTTCCGCATGAGATTCAAGTTGATTTTAACGGAAAGATCGGGCTTTGGTGTGTCCTGGGACGAGGAGGTTCCACCGCAATACTCTCAGGTAAGTACATTCTCACCACCTAGCTATGGCGAGGCATTGTTGCTTCCTGACGATAAAGAGCCTGTTGAGTTGCGTATCTGAAGTGATATTATTGAACCTATCCAAGATTGATCATTTGATTTATCAACGAGGAATGATTATTTGGCTTGCTTTGTCTCTGTTTTTTTCTGACGTTCTCTTCGCAATTTCCTTGTTTAATGTTCACTTTTTTATCCACCGTCTTTTCAATCATTTTTTTTTTGCTTCTTTTAGTTCCTTCTGTTGGCTGTCATTCTGATTCATGCTCCTTCTGCTGACTTTAATGGTTATTTTTCTGTTTTTTCTCATTTTTCTATACTTCCGTTTCCGCCTACTTTCTTTTTTGCTTCGTTTCAGTTACGTCTGTTGTTGCCTCTTTTGAGATTATCTGAAAATTCAGCTTATCTCTACCCTACAACACCGCATTGGCTGTTCTGTTTTTACTCTTCACTTTCTGCGTTTTTTATTCATCAGCTCATTGTTACATTGCTACATTGTTATTAAATTTGGTTTTCACTACTAATTGGTAATCGCTTTCTTCGCATTTTTTGGGTACTTTTGTCACTTGCTTTTTTTCTGCTCTGTCCTTTTACTCTTCTCATTTTTATCACGCATTTTCAATGCTTTTTTTTTATTTTTGTCTACTGGTACTTTACTATTATCATATACTGCTAACTCTATCTATTCTACATGTACGAACTTACGAAATACACTGTTTTCTTGTAACTCCAGCTATATCACCGCTTGAACACCATTCTCAGTTTTACTACATAGCTGTTTATACTATGTACAAAGAAATGGTTTGCTGTGTATTAGCAAGCCCGTAGCAACAGCACATTGTGCTCACTTCTATAAGCTCTAAAAAAGAAAATTGTATACTGTATATCATAACTATACCGACGCGGGAAAAATACTGGAAAACCTTGACAGTTGGAAACGGTGGTATTCTGGGAGTACCATCAACAGCTAACACAGATTAATCCTTTAAAAAATCAGAATTCAAGATATCACCATACTGCTGCTTCTGCACCGCCTGGCGGTGCAGCTGATCCTGCTGCACTTTGGACGCTTGCTGGGCCTGCACCGTTTGCTGCGTTTGCACCTGCTGGTGCTGGATCTGCTGTTGTGTGCTCATTTGGTGCTGCTGCTGTAACCGCTGGCGAAGGTCCGCCTGCTGTGGGTTGCTCTGTTGGTTTTGGTACTGTTGATAGTTATTCCGAGTGTTCTGCAACTGCTGCTGCTGCTGTTGTTGTTGTAGACGATCCCCCTTTAGTAGTTGCTGGTACTGTGCCTTAGTCAATGGCGGCTGTTGTTGAGATAGCGATGGATTGGTAGCTCCTAGCAACGACGGATTCATCACGTTTTGGGCCTGCCCTCGTTGCTGCTGTTGCTGTTGCTGTCGAAGTAATTGCCGCTGAGCCATCAAGGTAGCGTGTCGCATATGCTGTTGCGACTGCTGCTGTTGCTGTAATTGTTGTTGCTGTAATTGTAGTTGTTGTGGTTGTTGTGGTTGTTGTGGTTGTTGTGGTTGTTGTGGTTGTTGTTGTGGCTGCTGTGCAAGGTTCACATTCGCTGGATTCGAATTACCTCCTTTGATGTTAGAGGCATTTGCCATGTTAGCATTATTCATTCTCTGCATAGAGCGCGGCTGGGCACCAGGGTTTCTTCCCATCATCTGGTTGGCGTTTGCAGTGTTTATGCCAATGTTTGGGTTGACGCTACTGTTCATTCCCATTGTTTGGCCCAAGTTTGGGTTGTTGTTGAATAGCTGTTGCTGGTGGAACTTTTGGCTAATAACATTTTCTTTTTTGTGTCGGGTGAGTTCCTTGTTGAATACCTTATTGACGAGTTTAAAGTTTTCAGAATCTCTCACAAGAATTTTACCCAAGTTAATGTTCTTGTTACTGTTATCGCTAGTTGAAACGAAATTGCCTTTCTTGTTTTTGTATTTAACGTAATTTATAACCAGGGTTTTGTTTTTGTTGAATAATTCATTTTCATATTGGTAAATGAGCAAGTTGTCCTTTCTTGGGACTTTGGCAGGGGCCAGCTCGCTAGCCTGACTGGGATCATTGGGAAGAGAATACAAGTGCATTAGCTCGTTTCTTAAACTTTTGTTGGCGGTAGACGAAGACATGTTACTGTGGACACTTTGAAGTTGATTATAGCTCGAGCCGACATTGCTGTTGTTCCCGTTGGCATCTTGTCTCTTGCTTAACCGAATTTCAATGCTGTTCTTTCCGTTGTTGCGATACATGCTTTCATTATCTTTAGTGTCTTTATTTTTCTCGTATTCATAAATGTTTTTAACACATTTGATCAAAGGATTGTAAAAGTTTCGTAAGTTGTAGTAGTCCAAGTAAAGTTCATCATTTAGTTTTCTGATATTCACTGGGTCAAGAGCTTCATTTTCTAAACCATCTAGCGATGATGCACTGACCTTGCTCGCAAGATTACCACCGCTTCTGTTGGAAATTTGCGAATTGTTTATGTTGCTTGGCACCGATGCAGATTTCACAAATGGCGGAGGCCTCTGATTTGGATCTCTTGAAAGTTGTCGGGGATTTATTCTCTGCTGATTTCTGTCGACAGCCGATGGGTTCGTTTGATTAATGCTATTACTGATGTTACTCATAGTTAGACCGCCTGCATCATTAATAATACCAGAAATATGCTTTGAAAGGCTTCCATTCACGTTCAAACCAGTGCCACCTTTTTGGTCATTGAGGTCGTTGGTGTTCAAAAGGGATGATTCCCGTTGTAGTTTGAGTTTTCGATCAAATCTTGAAGATAATTTGTTCGCATTTGGTATATTGAGCTGGTAACTCTTTGGCCCTCTATGCGCACTGTTATTGTTATTGCCATTGCTACTTTCATCATCTTCATCGTCATCATCATCATCATCACCCTCGTCGTCTTCCATTTCTGGCTCAGGGTTCAAGCCGTCATAATCATCTTCGAAGTCATCAAAGTCAGAATACTCCCGATGCTCCGCGTGGGGCCGATTATTATTTGCCACAGAATTTTGCAAAGGCTGATTTTTCGGTTTTTCAGTTTCCTCTGTGTTTTGTGTGGAATTCAAACCTCTATTGGCATTAGTGGCTGCCAGCGTGTCCTGCTTCTCCAGTTGATTGCCTTGTTCCTTTGGAACGGTACCCGCTTCCGTTTCCTGGTTCTGCAAAGCCGCACTTTCTTCTCCAGAAATGTAATCCTCATACTCATCTAATTCATCCTCCGCATTGTTGTTGTTGTTGTTGTTACTCGTGTTCACGGTAATACTATGATTGTTATTATCATCTGTGTCGTCGTCCTCATCGTCATCGTCAAATAGTTGCAACTCCACCTTTTTCTTTTTAGGAGCACTTTTGGAGTTATTGCTGCCCTTGATAGAGTAAACCGGATGAGACCTGACTTTGGTTAATGCTGACATCTTCAAGTTACTGTTCAACCTTGTCTTGGAACCCCTGCTTCGTATCCTAGGAAAGTTTATACTCTCACTACTTTTGGACTTCTGCAAGTAGTTCTTCTTCTTCTTTCTTTCTGATGTATGCGGCATCTTTGCTTTGGCACAGTTCGCGTTGATGCTTGTAGGTTCCCTAAAAAGCCCCTATTTTATACTATAGTCTTATAACACTGATACAAGTTTAAAATGGTCTAATAAATTCAATACAAACAAGAAGATCACCGTCATCTTCTGACGTTACGCACGGTCAATTCAGAGCGGCCCGATTAAGCGTGGACGATGGCACTCACGGACGGGTAGTAAGCAGGAGGTGCCTGCTTCTGAGAGTGATTTTTCTGCAATTTCGCGCTGCTTTCCTTGTTTACCAGAAGCCAGATAGAATCACCTCCAACCAGAGCCATTGGTAATCCCGGAGAACCAGTCACGCACATAAACCATGGTCAGTAGCAGAAGGTCCACCAGAAAGGTCAGATACGCTAGCAACAGTGTCTTCAGCTCTTATCTCGATGAGTACGAGGATGAATACGGGTACTCCAGCGAGAGCCGCGCTCATCGCTCCAAGGGTCGAGCAGAGTCAGCTCCAAAAGAAGATGAGGAAGAAGAACAGCCAGAGAATGAGGTTGGAGAAGAAGAGGAGTTTGAGGGTGAAAACAGTGGCGAAGTTACCAGATGTATCTGTGGGAACCAGGAGCTTCAGCTTGACCCCGAGGATCCCTATTACAATGATGAAAAAGTATTAGGTCTATTTATCCAGTGTGACAGATGTAACGTCTGGCAACATGGGTACTGTGTCTCTATATATGAAGAAAAGGCAGTGCCCGAAAAGTATTGGTGCGAGAAATGTCGCCCTGACTTGCATGACATCTCGGTAATAGATGGAAACAGAACTTCCATGTATAAGCCCGTACAACCCAATTTCAAAAAAACCCAAGTCAATAATCACGCCAGCAACAAGTCTTCAAAGAAACTGAAAAGTGCCCGTCCAACAAGGTCAAGCAGGCATGAGGAAAATGAGGATTCTAAAAATCCAGCTTCCATGAGCGCTCGCTCAAAGAGAACCACTATGAACTCCAACGACGGAATGCTCGCTAAAGTGCTACGAGAATCTGCCAATGAATTTAAGCACCGTGGGTACAGCGAAGAAAGCGAGGATGCCAAGGAGAGCGGCTCTTCTTCAAGTAGCAGAAAAAAGAGATCAAGAAGGGCTTTAACAAGCTCCAATGAAGACAATGGAGACTTTCAGTTGGTTGAGAACAATGATTCGAATGTCGACACTATCCCAAAAAAAGAGGAAGGCGCGGACCAAAAGATCAAAACTGAAAATGGACACGACAAATCAAGTGCCGAAAAAGACGGCGAAACCCTCGACAGTGACCAGAATAAAGCCAATGAAAGCCTAAAAGATGAACAAAATGAAGAAAGGCGCAAGAGACCTAGAAGAGCCGCATACTCAGAGTCCGGTTCAAAGTCAAGTCACGAAAACGAGAAGAAGGACAATGATACCAACGTTGAGGAAAGCAACAACGGTGTTTCAACTAATAATAACGATACCACTTTCTTTAAGACCAGTACCTCTGTCCCTATGATTGTTACCAACTCCAAACAATTGAACAACGGATCTTCCAATAACAAGTCTAAATCAAAAACATCGAATGTCTCATCACCAAGGGTTGGCGGCCGATCAGGAAACAATAGCGATAGCAACATTAGCAGCCCTGCAACGAATAATAACTTATCTATTCCACGAAATTCCAGAAAAAAGAAACCATCAGGAATATTAGCATCATCTCCATCGTCGTCTTCATCATCTCATCGCAGAGCCAATGGTGCCAGCGGCAAAAAAAGCAACACTATGAGCCAGAACTCTATAATGCTCAATTCCGATAAACCTATAGAGCCGCGCATTCCACCCGCCAAAATTTCTCTCAATGAAATGCGCAAGAGAATTACCGCCATATCAGAGTTCATATACTATATGTCGATAGACTTGAGTGAGGAACAAAAATCGTATCAAAAGCTCCTCGAGAACTTCCAACAGAAGATCAATGGCGGTGGTGCGAGTAGCGGAAACACCAGCTTTGCTAGCACGGCCTCTAGTGCCGAGGACGAGGAAGAAGAGGAGAAATTTATCAAGAACTTTCAGCTATTGTTTGAAAATAATCAGAGCGGGTCAATGGTGATGATTGACTCGCTTCGGTCAAAGATTCGGGGTTGGGAAACAAAATTTGGATCATATGAGCCAAGGGTTTAGATATTGGGTTTTTATAAGTTTCTGGGTATTTTTGAACAATTGTGTTTTTTTGTTTAGAGCATTTTTGTTTTGTGTAGTAATATGTATTTAATGTGGGGATAATAAGATTCTTAGTTCATTTCATAATAATATAGCATGTTGGTTTTTTTCTTTTTTCACTTACACATTCCTTATGTCAATTCTTACGCGTAAAAATGTAAAATGACTTATTTTTGCGTATTGGTACACGTATTAGAGCACAACTGGTGAAAAATTAAGAGATGAAAAAAATCGATTAATTTTGTGACAACAGACATGGTGAAAACCGTGAAAACATACTGCATAGTTATGATTAACAAATGAAAGATAAAACAGAAAGACCCATTAAAAAGATAAGAAAAGGAAAAAAAGAAGAGAAAAAAGATAAATGATGGTAATGATGACATCTGACGAAGAAAAACCCCATTAATGCAATAAAAAATTAGTCCAAGCGAAAAAAACAGTAATACAGAAAGAAAGGGAAAGCGGAAAAAAGATAACCCGATTATGGACAGTAGGAATAGAGATGAAGCAGACGAAAAAGAAGGAAAATAAAATGATGTGAATATAAGCGCACGAATGTAGATAGAAACCTAAGTGAGCTCTCGAATTGGTACTTCTTGTTCATGCTTATGTACAAAGGGAACTTTTGACCTTATTCTAGGAGCACTCAGTAAATTGATGCTTTCTGCCGGCATTTGAACTTTTAGTCGTATATCGAATCGATACATTGAGTTTGTTGAATATTTACAAGGATTCTGTGATAGTGGTAACTTTGTTTTCTTTTTCTTTTTTTAAACTTATAGTTCCACACCATCGGTTAATGGTAAATCAGTGTGTTCTACTTTCAACTTGTGCAAAGTTTCTTCAGGGATATCGGTTTCTGGTTTCTTGGCCAATTCCTCTTCACTCTTTATTCTGTCAAAATTGATTTCCTCGAGAATTCTCTTAGCACCTTGATCGATCAACATCTTAGCAAGAACTTTACCGATAATTTCACTGTCATCCACAAGATGGCCGTCTCTAACAACTTGCTCGTAGACGTTCTCGACAAATTCTTTTCCGTTTGGAGAGATAACCATGCCTTTCAATGTTAATACTTTGGTTTCCTCATTGTAGTTGGTTTCTACACCAATTGGAACAGAACAGCCGCCTTCCAAAGTTCTCATCAAGGCCCTTTCAGCTAGACAGCAAATGGTGGTTGACTTATCCGCAATTTCGTCCAAAATTTTCTTAATGTGTTCGTTTCCTTTCTTGATTTCAATACCCAAAGCACCTTGGCCAACAGCATGATACATGCCGGAGTTCTCTAAATTGAGAGTCATGGTGATTCTGTGAGATAATCCGATTCTTTTCAAACCAGCAGTGGCTAAGACAATACACTTGAAGTCAGTCTCGGGATCATCGAGTTTGCTCAATCTTGTGACAATATTGCCTCTAATCACTTGGTATCTTAAGTTTGGGAAGTTCTTCTTCAACTGGGCAGATCTTCTGAGGGAAGAGGTACCGACAACAGAACCATCAGGCAAGTCCTGCAAAGCTTTGTATGGCGATCCAGCTGCCATACAAAGAGCATCCGTCGGGTCCTCTCTTTGCACAATACACCCTAATTCGAACTCCGGTGGTAAAAGGGTAGGCAAATCTTTCAAGGAGTGAACAACAAGGTCTAACTTCTCGAATGACTCGATTTTATGCATTAACAAAATCTCTAATTCCTTTGTCCATAGTGACTTACCACCAAAAGAATATAATGGGACGCTCTGAACCTTGTCACCAAGAGTGGAAAAAGCAAGAATGTCAATTTCGAAGTCTGGGTGCTTTGCGGCAATCAAATCTCTGATAGACTCGGATTGAACCACAGCCAACTTAGACTTTCTGCCGCCGATATGGACTTTCTTGGACTCATAAGGATTGTTATCATCAGCCATTGTCATTTTGAAAGAATGACAAAATTAAATATATGGTATATAAAAGTTTGAAAATGTTCTGTCGGTTAGAACGAAAATTTTTAGCTTCAATTGAAAACTGAACGATATGTCAAAAGCATTAAATGGAGTAAGCCTGCCTGAGTAATCGGATTCAAGAAAAGGTAAAAACCGAGAAAGTTTGAAATGACAAAAATTTCTTAGACGCTGTAGTGGTGGGATCTATGTCTGAGATTGAGAATTTGTACAAACTGACCAATACGCAGGAATGCAAAACACTAGTTGTTCCTAAGAAAATAATACCAAACCGTCGCAAAATCTAATTCAACAGATAACGCAAAAGCAAAGAGCAGGGATAATAAGCCTCAGGAGCAAAAGACGAACAAAAACAGAAATCAGATAACAAAACAGGACAGTGTCAATAGAAAGCTGTCAGATAAATAAACAAGATGGCAGTTGTGGGAATCTAACAAAGCACCAATGATGGAATAGAAGGCTCCAAATAGCATCTAGCGGAAAAAAAAAGAAAAAAAAATAATCTGCGACCGCCCGCAAAAAGCAACCCTTGCCGCGCTTTTCAGGTCCTTGGGGAAGGGTTTGTTGCGTCGGCAGTCAATCAACGGGTTGCCATTTGTAACGTTAGTGGACCAGTTTAGGCCTACATCACGAGATTGTCATGCACACCTTGTCAGCACAGTTTAAAGCTCCTCGATTGGACAGGTGCGCATAGCACCTTATGTGCGGTGCAGGGAGTGTTTAGGGTAGGCTTAGACCCGGGAATGCTTGAAAAGCAGACCATGTGATGTGGCAGGTGATTCTCACAGAAAATCCTCCAGGGAAACCCTCAAGAAACAACAAGACTTGCACTCAGTCTGCTTGCCTATTGGCGACCATCTATCAAAAACAGCGTTTAACAAATCCTTTCCCGTAACTATAGTTGCAATTGCAAGGTATATTTATTACATATTCAACTTTTAGTCTATAGTCCGCCTACTGCTGTTTTATTTGTATTGTGCTCTGTACTGGATTTGAATGCTGGCTGCTCAAAGTTCGGACCCTTGTGCTGAACATTATTTATATTCCGACCATATTTATACACATTCCTGTTAGTGAACCAATAAGTTGTCATCAAACTGTTTCATTGCACTCGCAATCTTGCGTCTCAAAAACGCCTCTATAATGCCGCAGTTTCTAAAGTCGAAGCACCAGAAGCTCATTTTACAGTGCTATCCGTCAGGTCGGGACATTGACAAGAAGCCTAACTCTTCAGAACTCAGTTACTTGCTATATTATGCATCTACTAGAAGAGTAAAGTTGGAGAAGGTTGGAAATTTTTTGGAAAAGAAAACCATTAGCGACTTGCGGCACTATTCGAGGTATGGCAACGTTCAGGTGTCGTTGTTGATTATCAAAAATTTGATTGAAAAGTGCTCCGATAACTTGAACGTCTTTGCCAATAATGCGGTCATAATATTCAAATCAACGTTGCTATCAAATGACTTGATTCTTGCTCAATTAACTCTCAAAGTTTTCAAAGTGTTTTGCAAAAACTTAGACAATAACTTGTTTGTCGGTGATCAGGAATTTGTGCACAATTTTACAGAAGTTTGCGAATTGTTTCTAGACTTGGGGTCCAGGAACTACAAATCTGAAAATGCAGTAAACATCAATAACCAATGGCAAATTCTTTCCATAAAGGCCGCCAAGTATCTTAGCTCCATAGTAGGCTTTAACATTTCCAAAAACAATTCAGAAAGCAAAGCCCTTCAGTCTACTCACAGCATACATAATGGAAAACCTAATGGCAACGAAGTTAATAACTTGGAAGGTGACTATTTGGTCAACAATTCTTTAGGTTTAATTTTGAGTATACTTAAAGCTAATTTCACTACTGAAGACCTCATCGAAAAGCTCGCAAGTATAGAGTCCAGAATCCACAAGCGTACCGCCACTACTACCACGAATAATGGAATCAGCACAACTGATTTGCAAATCACGAAGTCAAATGCAACTATGAGAAGGTCAGTCAGTATATCAAGGTTAAGCAATGCAGGTGGCGATAACTTAGGAGCCAATGATGTTAGCACTGATGATAATATCAATTTGGATACCGAATGGTCAGATTTAGATTGTGCTGAAGACGCTCTTGTTGCTCTCAAATCCTACTTTAGAACCACAGTCAGCTTTGAGCTAAATACCAGTATGAAAGCCATTAATAATTTTATTTATAACAGATACAATAAGGAAATGCAAGAATGGGCTAACGTGTTGATACAGATTATTGTGAACTGGGTTCCAGTTCAACTTAGATTCTTGGTCCTTACATTTTTGATAAACAGGCTACTTAAGGTTAGTGATTTGGACGCTGGTACAACGGAGAACAATCAGACCAATGCTAACATCAACAAAGGTAATACGAAAAATGCGACAATACGCCTCCCAGACTCTCAAAGTTTCAACTATCAGATTATGCTCACATATATTATATCAGGGTTATTAAACTCGAAAGTCAACATGATCGGCTTGTCAATCTTAGATATCTTGAAGAATTTGTTGAATCTTCAGTCCAGCTTAGTAGTGTGGAACCTTCACGATTCTGAGAATGAACAGATTTATGGCGTGCTTGCGTATAACTATACCAATTGCATAAGCAGCCTTTCCAAGCATATTTACTACCATGATCAAATATCAGACATAATTGAGGAATTATTGATAAGATTGAACGATACATTTACTTACAATATAAGCTCAAAGGATCATAAAGACGAAGTTAACACGCAAATACTTGTTTTATTTAATGACATTGATAGCATTTTGAATAACGGCATATCAAAAGCGAATTGTGACGTTGAAAATAATGACGAAATGGTGGAACTATATGGTGAACAGCTCTTAAGGGATGACGTTAATGCTCATGACAAAAAGAGTCAACAACAACTTGTTTCATTAATTAAACAAAAAGTCTCTGTGTTCATTAATACATGGTTAAGCTTTTCACTATACTTGAATCATGAGCAATATTCTGCCAATAAAACCATTCTTTTTGGGTATTACCGAATTTTAATCAAATTTTTATCCATTGAATTAGGTATTGCGGAGGAACGCTTGCTTGAGCAATTACTTTCGAGCGAAAAACTTACTTATAAGTTGAACAAACTTCAAAGAACCCGTCCAAGTTCCACTTATATTCCAAAATTGAAGAGTGAATCTCCGAATTATTCCAATTTGATTCTCAACAATTTAAATAACAATAACAATAACAATTTTTTAAATGAGCTATTAAGAAACTTCGACAATATTTTAACTGGGTTAGTGTCGTCATCTGGTAAAGTGAGAGACTTTCAGCTATTGAAATATTTGCTTATTTCCAAAATTTTTATCCTAGAAATTTTCGGCATCAACTTCATCTTCAATGCTTTACAATACTTTTTCAATTGGCAATATAAAAGTAATGATCTGCAGAAAATTGGAAAAGATGCAATTGGGATTCTCAAAGATTCTTTTGGCTACAATTTATTACTCAAGTCCGCTCAATACTTGAAAATAAAAAGTGAGCAAGACAAATCGTTATTCCAAGAGGAAAGCAACTCGTTTGATACGTTTCTCAATGCTGTCATTGCTAAAGTTAACACCAGAATTGAAGGCAATATTTGGGACTCCGAGATTCCTTTGGATGCAGACGAAGTCAAAGCTAATTCCGTGTCCGGCGATAATGCCAATGTGTTTAGCACAGGTTTAACCTTTTCTAAGCAAGATTTGTTGGATTTTTTTAATCAGTCCAGGATTACCAATAAATGGATTGTTGAAGTGCTCACCGGCGAACATATGAATGGAAATCAACAAAAGCAGCAGCAGCTTCAAAATCAGGGAGGTAAACATACTGGCAACGGCAACACAATCAACTTACAGAATACTGGTTTTGAAAATGCCTCAATTTTATCATCATCCAAATTGTTAGCAAACTTGACAAACAATAACAATACAATCTTGTCGGCCAACTTGACCGGAACGTGGGCGTCGTTAAACCGCAAAGGCAGCTTTACGCCAAATGGGGGCCCCGCTGCCAACTCATTAAGAGCTCACGATCTCAAAAGGGTGCTCTCGAAAAATAGTTTACAAGTTTCTACCTTTAGAGAAAGCTCGAGCACAACATACTCAAATGTCCAGCCTAATGCGGAACAGCCGACTAACGGAAATGCTGCACCTACCCTTGAACAAGCAGAAAGTTACAGAGCTACAGTAGACTATCTAAAGAAATTTGTCGCTGGTCTCAGCTTTAACAAAGATAAATTTAGTGACGGTAAAATTGATATTGAAGTTTGATTGCGTCTTAGTAAAGCATGTCATGCATAGTCCAACAAATATATTCTATAGTCGAAGTTATAATAGACTGGTATACAATACAAACTTTTTTCCCTTATTTTTTATAGGATGAGCATGTAGTTATTGTGTGATAATCTGTATTTGACGCCAACTGACTCTGGCACCCGCGGAACAAATCGAGTTTTTTTGCAGGGTAATGTCACCTTTTCCACGCGCTCAAAAAAAATTATGAGAAAAAAATTTCATTTCGCATTGAAAGGGCAGAAAGGACATACCAGGATAAGATCATAATATTAAAGGAAAGGTACAGAGATTTTCTTCACCGAATTATTCAAAATGACCGTCGCTGAAGCACCTTTGACCATAAACGATGTCGAGTTAGATCTCAGCCAGATCGATTTCTCCGACTTGGAGGAAAAGTACAAGGTTGATCTTGACACCGGCATTGAAGAATATGTCGTTGTTGACGGAGCTCCTATTGCTCCAGAATCCAAAGTTCCAATGTTGAAGAAAGTTCTTGGCAAATTGTTCACTAATGTAGGTGCTGAAATTGCTGCTGGAGACGAAGCTTTTTATATGCCTATTGAAAATGGCAAAACTACTGGTTTCTTATTCATTCAATTCAAGAACGCCAAATTTGCCGAGGTTGCAATCAAATCATTGAACGGTAAGAAATTGGATGCCAAGCACAGATTATTCTTAAACAAGTTGTCTGATGTTGAAAAATATGGTGCTGAAGGTGCCGTTCCTGACGTCGCTCCAGTTCCAAAGGTTCCAGAATTCAAAGAAACCGACTACTTGAAATCTTGGTTGCAGGATCCAAACGGTAGAGACCAATTTATCTCCAACTTTGGTGACACCGTCACTGTCAACTGGCACAAACAAAATAGTTTTGACCAGGCTATGGAACGTAACAACTTCACTTCTGCTTTTGTCTCTTGGTCTCCAAAGGGTTCTTACATGGTGACCATCCACCCACAAGGTATTCAATCATGGGGTGGCAGAAACTTTGACAGTATCAGAAAATTCTTCCACCCTTCGGTTAGATTTGTTGAATTTTCTCCAGATGAAAAGTACTTGGTTTCCATGTCCCCAGAACCAATCAGATTACCACCTGAAAACCACAAAGCCAGAGAATCTTTCCCATTCAAGCCAGAAGATGAAGGTCATAAGTTAGTTATCTGGGAATTGGCCACCGGTATTCCACTCAGAACTTTTGCTTTGCCACCAAACTTGGAAGAAAGCGGTCAAATCGAATGGCCATTGATCAAATGGTCCTTTGATAGTAAATACTTTGCCAGAAAGGGTCCAGATGCATTGGCTATTTACGAAAGTGCTACTATGAGCTTGTTGGACAAGAAGATTGTTAAGATTGAAGGTTTACAAGACTTTGAGTTTGCCCCGGCTGGCGTGAGACTCGCTTCTAACAGAAAAGATGAAGAATTGGCCAGTGTTTTGGCCTACTGGACTCCAGAAACCGCTAATCAAACCGCCAGAGTTGCCTTGTTGGAGGTCCCATCCAAGAAGATTTTAAGAACTATTAACTTGTTTCAGGTCTCTGGCTGTAGATTCTACTGGCAAGACCAAGGTAAATACTTGTGTGTTAAGGTTGACAGACACACTAAATCCAAAAAAACCATCTTCTCTAACTTAGAGTTCTTTAACTTGGAAGAAAAAGAAATCCCAGTTGAAAAACTTGAGTTGAAGGACATTGTTTTGAACTTTGCTTGGGAACCAAAGAGTGACAGATTTGTTACCATCTCCAGAGCCAACGCTGACACAAACCAAGTTTCCGCTGCCATTCCAAGAAATAGCGTAAATTTCTACGCCCCAGAAATTGAAAAGAAGAAGGTTGGTAAGAGTGCTAGTGCTGCCGGCATGAACTTGAAGAAATACATCAATTTTATGTCTTTTGACAAGAGACACTCCTCCAACTTGGAATGGTCTCCAAAGGGTAGATTCATCGCCGTTGCTGCCATCTCCTCTAATTCCAAGATTGAATTTTTTGACATGGACTATGATGGTGCTACTGTTTTGGCCTCCGATGAAAAACTTAAGAATCAAAACGTCAAGGCCACTTTGAAACAAATTGGTGACGTTGAGCATTACGGTTTGACTGATTTGCAGTGGGACCCATCCGGCCGTTATCTTGCTGCTTGGTCTTCTGCATGGAGACACAAGCTTGAAAACGGTTTCAAGATTTATGACTTTGCTGGTCACTTGTTGATCGCTGAAGGTATTGACAACTTCAAGCAATTTGTATGGAGACCAAGACCAGCATCTTTGTTAACCAACGCTGATCGTAAGAAGGTCCGTAAGAACTTCCGTGAATACTCTGCGCAATTTGACGAGCAAGATGCCATGGAAGCCAGTGAAGCCACCAGAGAGCTCATTCTTACCAGACGTAAGTTATTGGAAGAATGGAATAATTACAGGGCTTCCGTTGAACACAAGAAGAAAGAATTGGGTCTTGCCGAATCTAAGGAAGAAGATGTTGAGGAAATTGTTATCGAAGAAATCAAGGAAGAAATCATTGAAGAAAAAGAAGAAGTTATTGAGTAATCTTTTTCATTCGTTTGATTGAGCTCAAGGATATACGTTGTTGTCTTTGTGCTTTTACTTTTGCAACGCTTTTTGTGAATGCTGTTAATTATTTTGAACTGAAGTGTTTATACAAATATTTTTTTATTTTATACATAATTGCATTACAATTTATGTTTACTGGCTCCAAAGTCACTTCATTTGCATTTTTTGGGATTCGTTTATAAGTTCACCTAGAATAATATTTGTAACAGTCTGTTTGTGACCTAACAGGAACGAGTAAAACGAGCAATGGTTTACTAATATTCGAGATGTAGGGGCGTAAATTAAAAGATAAATAAACATTAATCAAACTGTAACAAACGGAAAAGCTAAAGCTGTAAGAAAGAATAAAACAAAGGCAAAATAGGCATGTACAACCAAATTACAATATTCTAACGTCTGACTTTAAGAATCTTCTTTTTTGGCAAGTTTGGTACAGGGTTAGTTGGACCAGAAGAAGAGGTGACTGGCTCCTTTGTGTACACCGCCCTCAATTGAGGATGGCCCATAAGCAAAGGACTATGCAATGGTACAATGTCGTTCATCTTGAAGCCTTTCACTCTTGGAACACGTTGTGGTTTGAATTCGTCCGACTGTAGCTGAGGATCAAAGTTTGGCAACTTGAGGTCTTTCACGGTAGCCAAGGATGTTTCGTGTTTTTGTAAATAGACCGCTATCTTCTTCATTAACACTCTCTTATTCTTGACGTATGGGTTCACAGCAATGGAGCCTTCCTTGATTAGCACTCTCACTCTACCAGAGTTGCCAAAATCTTGAGGATGCGTCTTATCTGGCTCGAGGATGGTTTTCAAGTCCAATCTAATACAGGCATCCGATATGGTTTTGGCCAACGGATTCTTCACGGCTAATTCTTTTGGCACTCTTCTTCCTTCCTGGTGTGATCTGTTGATGTCAAAGTAACATGGGTAAATCACCTGGTAGCCTTTCATTTCATCTCGGCTTGTCACTTGCATATCATCACTCTGTATAGTGTTACCGTCTTGGTCAATGAGCATCGGAATCGCTTCCCCACCACTGGAAGGGCTGGCTAAACCTGATTCAGTGTCAAGGCCGTTACTTATTGGAATCTTAGGGAATAATAGCGGCTCTTCGTAATTGGCGGACTTGGTGACGGTTGGGACAACCTTTGGGGCCAAAGGAGTCTTCAAGTTTGGATCAAACTCCGCAAGGTCCATGTCCATGTTATCAATATCATCATCGTTGACCTCTTCTAATCTAGGCATTATGAAACACGTTTTGCTTTAGTCTCTGATGGCAGTATAATACTTAGTATCTATATCTTGTGACCTACTAATTGCCCCAATGTTTGATGAGTCCATTCCGGGCAATTTTCAATACTAGCCGAAAAAGCGCCTCGAGTTTTTGTTTTACGAGCACACGCCGGGCAACGCTCCTCCAAAAATTTAAGGTCTTCTCATCGTATCGCCTGGGGTTCCTGTTTGGTAATATCAGAGGACTGTAGCACCCACTTTACTGCCAAATTCCTGGTACTGATTTATAAATTATTTGCAGATATAATTGAAGATACAAGGTAGTATAATATAGCGCAAGAAGAATTATAAAGCTACGACATGAAAATGTCTCCTAAGAAGAAAAATCAGGCAAAGTTCTATAATGAGTGCTTCAAGATAGTGCAAAGCATTGATGATGAGTTCAGACACAACTTATCACTTCATTTATACTCCAGTTATTTGCTACGGCAGAATAATTATGGGATATTCCCAAGAAGAGGGTGGGCGCACTGGCCAGTTAAGTTCGACGAGATTATTGATCCAAAAACCACGGAAAAGTATATCGATGAAGAAGACATTTTCCAGAGAGTGCCACCTGGCGATGGAACAGAGAATAGACAACTTCAAAACGGAAATGGGCTGAGTACCTATGATAAGAAAAGATCAGAGCCGCAAAATGGTTCTCAGGACATTAATACTTGCCATAAAAAGAAGCGAAAGCTATCGGAGAAACATGGCTTAGAAAACCTGCCACCATCAACTTTGAGTCGTGAAAGTACGCCTAGCAGCATCATCAAGCACAAATCTGACGTTAGCGATAGCGGAAGCGAGAATGATTTTGAACATATTGTGGATTCCAGTCAGGAGGAAAACTCTGTAACTTTTGAGAGTCACAATCGACACTCTAGGTTCAAACTGTCAGAGACACATGAAAACCCTAATGGGAGCGTTGCCAAAGATCAGTATAAAGATGCAGAAGAACAAGATGAGATAGGGGAAATGGAGCGACTTACATCTCCAACAGATGGTTTGAAGCTCGAGATTAACTCCTTGTTTCAGCGTCAAATATATGCAAAAGCACAAAAATACATTAACCAACTACCTGAAAAACAGAGGAAACGTACTTCTTCACGGGTTGACCCGCCAGTGACAATAGACAAACATCTACAGTCGGCGGTTGTTAACAAATTGGACAGCCTTGTCCAGAGTCTTATCGTTAGCCAAATACGACAAAATCCAGGGGTCACCAAGAATAATAAGAAGCGCACAGCAGTACAGCGAAGAGAGCTCAATTGGATAGATGTATTATTGTTGGAGCCTAATGAGAAAGTTTTTGACAAATGCAAACAGCTTTTTATAAACGCCGCTAAACAACATATGGGGCCTCAATATCAGTGTTTCGATCGCAAGAGCGAAGAAGAAGACCCAATTCAGAGCAATGACGAACAAAATACAGACAGAGAAAATGACAGCGACGAGGAAAATAGTAATATTCAAGGGAGCAACAATGGGAAGGAGAATATCCTTAGAACCAACGATGGCGATGTGGAAAGTGGTGCAGGCGGGGCCTTTTTAAAGGCTGTGAAAAGAAAGTACCTTACTATGAAATTGCCTGCTTTGAGAACTAAAGCTAGACTTTTGAATAAGGAAATCAAAGAGGCAAATAAAAAGTCAAATATGCGAGCTCTTGAGAATAAAAATGGTGGTATAGCTCACAAAAGAAGTCAAGAAGATAGGAACGCTTTCTTCTGCAATAAAACAAGGGCTTGGAAGAGTGACTATTTGGCTTTATTAAGCGACTCTGACATTGAGGATGTTTACAAGATTGACATCAACTAAGCATAATTAAAAATTTTTACTTTAAGATAATGCATAATAAACGAAAAGATAAGCATTTGTTATACTGTGTAGAAAGATATATAAACTAAAGAAAGAATGCCGAAAGGACGACTGGACTTAAGGGGAATAGGCTTGCTCTAATGGATGGTAATCCATTTGCTTGCTTTTTTGATTTGGTTGTTGATGATGAAGACCCACTTGGTAACTTCCTTGAAATCTTCATCTTCAATACCTTCGTTCAAACCAGGCCAGGTTTGTCCGGCATAGCCAGTATTTCTTCCAGAAACATAAACAATGTGCCTGAACCAAGGTCTAGTGTGGAGACCTTTGTAGTACAAGAAAAAACGTTCAAGGAACTTCAATTTCAAGTTAACAACAAAGACCTGTTTCAAGACACGGCGACGTTTCAACAATTTGAATGGGTTCCAGGGTGATGACTGGTCAAGATTGGAAAGCTCTTTATTCAAAACTACAATTTTACCCTCCAAGTCTTCTGAAGTTTTGATGAAATCATCAAGAGCAGCTTGCGCAATACCGATAGCTTCACGAAGAGTTTTAGCATGCAAGATTTCTTCAGGTTGTGGATCTAAAGGATTCTCGCCATTGATTTCAATAAAAATTTCTTCGAGAGCTTTTAGCTCGAGATCTTTGTGGTTATCATCAAATACAAACCCTTTGCCTTCGTGTAATTGACAAGAATGGATACCTTGGTCTAACCAGTTTTTAGGGATACTAGCAACCGAAGCGTTGAAAAACTTTGAAATCAAGTTGCTGTTCTCAACAAGACCAAATTTCCAAATCTTAGTCTGAACAAGGTCCAAAGTGATAAGACCCAAGTACTTGGCAGCAGTGTTGTGAATTTTGAAGCCAGGGTCACCAAAGGTGGAAATCCAATAGTACGAGTCATAGTTAGAATGGTAGTGGTAAATGGAGTCATTTCCTCCGGCATTGAACCCAAGGTCAAGAGAAGGAATACCCAAGTGCTCTAAAAAGACAGTAAAGTCGGATCCGCTACCCAAGATTGAAATAGACTTTTGCTTTTCATAAAAGTGCTCATACAAGGTTTTGGCTTCGAGCTCACCGGATTCAGTCCTTTTGAAATCCTTTGGGTGCATAACCTTTTTGGCATTGTCGTTCAACAATTGGTATAATATAGGTGACCCTTGTAATCGAAGATTGCTGCCACTAGCTCCAACATCGAGATTCAAGTAAGCAACAACTTTCTTTTGAAGCTCCTTGTGGTGCAATTCACCGTACTCGGTTGAGCCAATCAAACCATATTCTTCACCGTCCCAAGAAGCGAATTTAATAGTTCTAAGAGGTTTCCACCCAAATTTGACCTTCAATTCATTGAGCGCTCTGATGATTTCTAAGGTTACTGATGAACCAGAGTTTGGATCTCCGGCTCCACCTTTGATCCAGGCGTCTCTGTGGTTACCTAACAAAATTACTTCGTCAGGAATGACGCCTTCAATTTCACCATAGACGTTCCATAATTTAGTAACATTGTATTCCTGATTATTGAACAAGTTCAACTTCAAGCCTGGGTTTGGTCCAACGTGGTAAGAAACGTCCTTCAAAGAGCCTTCCCAATCTTTTTCGAATTTGAGACCATGGCCATTCAATTGAGCCAAGATTGGCTGAACTTCTTGGTAACTGATTGGCAAGGATGGTATCTTAGGAATGCTATGATGAGGGTCTACACGGTGCACGTTAGAACCCTTGGATGGCCATCCTGGGGTGGTTGGGTCGCCTGGAGCTTGCGACAAAAACTGGACTGATCCTCTTTGCAAAGATGAAGGGTTTCTGGCAGGTCCTTTAGGATATGGTTTGAAACCGTTTTCAATTGAAACATAGCCATCGTCAGAGGGCTCAGAGTAGAGTAATGCACCAATGGCGCCAGCTTCTTGGGCAAATCTGACCTTCAAGCCACGGAAGATCTTGCCGTATCTAACAATGACAACCTTACCGGTAACATCCACATTGTTATCTGCAAGTAACTTGAAATCTTCTCTGGTACCATAGTTGGCGTAGATAAATTCACCAGTAGCGTTTCCGTTAGCAGAGTAGCCGTGGAATGCAGGAACAAGGTCATCGCCGTTGGTAGTGGGATCTTCCTCAAGCTTGTCTTCCGTGAGAGTTGGGTGGTATACCAACTCGTTGGAAGAGACATTCAAAAGTTTCAAAGAGGTCTCAACTGGGTAGTTGATGTAGACGTCAAAGTCTTCGGTGTAAACGTTTTGCAAGCCAAACTCTTCGAACTTGCCTTTTTGCCAATCGACCAACTCTGGGTTGGTGCCCGCCAAGTGTGGTGCCTTGGTAAACTCGTAGGACCAGTTACCAGCATAGTTTGAAGTTTCTAACACTTTAAGGTACTCGGCGGTGAGGGTATCCAAGGGAATGCTGGCTAAGGCAGATTTGTTCGACTCAGTTGCAATTTTTTGGCCATTGCTAGGGAAGCGGCTGGTATAAACCCAGTAGGCAAGGCTGGCGATAAGCCAGACTTTGAAGACGGTAGCAAGTTTTGATTTGCGAGGAACTGTCTGAGTTGCAGACTGATTCAATGGCGGCCGAGCCACAGGCAAGAAGGTCGAATGTTTCTCACTCATGGTCGGAACGAGAGGATTATGTGGTAAAGAGCAACAGCGCTGTCGCAGATACTGCAATTGAAAATTGCAAACTATGAAGGGCAGAAAGCGACGAATCAGGCCATATAAATACTAGCAGACGTATTTTAGTGAAATGAAGAGATAGGAATGCGCAATGTCACCCGTCCAGGAGCCACTTCCCCATAAAGGCAATTATGTCGCTCCGCTGTGCTCACTAGTTTGCCGTCTTATCAACATGCAGTAGCGGTGGCAGTTATGGCTGCTCTCCCTGGTCCACCACAGCTTGAGAGCAAACCTTGACAAGTCTCCCGTGGCTCTACCTGTCCCCGAATACCGGCTATACTGTCTGTACCTGAGTTTTCTCAGTCGCAATAATCGTTCCGACGGTGCCATATTGTGCCAATTCGTGTCAACAGAGAGCCTCAGTTGTGCGATACCTCGTGGGGAGCGATAGCCCCGATTGGCCTCGGCGCTTGATCTGCAGCACCGTAAGCTTGCCCCCGGAAATGCTAAAGATGGATGTGATGTCATTGTTAAAGTATAGCTATCGGGCTTGACTTGGAAATTGTGGCATCAGATCTTCAGCATAAACCACAAGTCGAGACTGACAGATAAAAGTAGCTACAAGGCGTCAAATCAGTAGCGGTTTAGATCAAAAGTCGGGGCGGAGACGGCACCCTCCTATCATACTTTCTTCGTGCCTTATTGCGAGACAATTTAGATTACGGAATAATATTCATGGGAAAACCTTTTCAGTAAGTCAAGGAAACAACACAAGTTCTGGTTTAGAATCAGGCTGGGAAAGCGGTCGAGGCGGTGCTGGAGAAAAGCATCCACTATTGCAAAGAGAAGAACAAGAGAAAAGGAGGAAAAATGCGTAACAAATTCAGAAATCAGAAAAACAAAAAAAAATCGGCAAATTTTTTTTTAGATTTTTCAGCGCGTCCCGTTTTGAAGACCAGACAAGCGACGAATCTATCTGCCATCACCCAGGAGCACAGTGCACTCTAAGTTTTCTAAAGACACATCTAATACACCAAGAACATCATGAGTGACACAGCTCCAGCTCCAGAGAAGGCCCCGGAAACCTCTCCAGCCGAAGAAGTTGCCCCAGAAACCTCTCCAGCCGAAGAAGTTGCCCCAGAAACCTCTCCAGCCGAAGAAGTTGCCCCAGAAACCGCACCGGCCCCAGCCTCAGCCAGCGAAGCTTCTGAAGCCCCGGCCGCTGAAGTTCCAACTGCCGAAGCCCCAGAAAGTGAACAACAGGAAATAGTGAAGCAAGTTGAATTTTACTTCTCTGACGCCAATTTGCCTAACGACAAGTTCTTGTGGAGACTCGTGCAGAGCAATGCACCAGAAGGATTTGTGCCTATCAGCACCATTGCCCAATTCACCAGAATGAGAAAATTCAGGCCATTGCAAAAGATCGTTGACGCCTTGAAGCACTCTGAACTTTTAGAGGTTAGTGAAAACAACGAGCTCGTCAAGCGCAAGACTCCTCTATTACCATTGAGCGAGGATGAAAAGAGAAACGCATTCCAGAGATCTATCTATGCCAAAGGATTCCCAACCGATAACGACACCCATGAGTTCCAAGTAGAACTTGAGCAGTTCTTTTCTCAATTTGGAAAAACCAACCAAGTCAGAATGAGAAGAAACTTTAAGACTGATAAAGCTTTCAAAGGTAGTGTGTTTGTTGAGTTCTCCACCAAAGAAGAAGCAGATAACTTTCTCAAACTCGATCCAAAACCTTCCTACAAAGGTACCCCATTGGCTATTATGAGCAAAGGCGCATATACTGAAATGAAAGATGCCGAATACCAATTCAAGAACAGCAACCGAGGCAGAGGTGGGTTCAGAGGTGGCAGAGGAGGTAGAGGCGGCAGAGGTGGCAGAGGTAACTTTAGAGGAGGCAGGGGTGGCAGAGGAGGCAGAGGAGGTAGAGGTAACTTTAGAGGAGAGTCTAGAGGTGACAGAGGTAACTCTAATGTTCCAAGCAAAGGCGGCATCAGTAAAAGCGCCTAATTGCCATGAACTGTCATGAACTGTCATAGTAGCGAACCACTTTTTATTATGCTTTTTTCAATTTCCACGCTTTTATTATTTTGTGTTTTGTTTTTGTAGCTGGAATGTCCTATTAAAAACTAGTTAATGCTGCGTTTGAATGAAGAAGTGAAGCATCAGCACTATTTGTATATCAGCATAAAATTATCTACGTATGTTGTGATGTTACATTTGCCTTCGATTCAAGAGGTCAATTACGTAGCTCACTAAATGTGCGGTCTGATAAGACTACGAGCTGTACTTGATTATATTCAGTATGTCAATCATCTTTTCCTGTTTTGCTAGGCTCAAACGGACAAGCGTTGACAGAAAGGCGAGGCTATATTGGTATGTGCTTCTACTGTAACCCTCTCGCGCTTAGCTAGCGACTGCTTCATGTATGCAGCGGTCGGTTAAAGCGTAATCCTTCGATGGACTGAAAAAATTCTTAGGAAAAATATTCAAAGCTTAAAGGCTCTAGTATAGCTTTGGAGTCTCTTCGTACCAAGTAATCAATAAAGTCTCCATAATCAACTTTTTTAAATTGAATAACGTCGATACAATATGAAGCTTGATATCACTCAGATGAGATACATGGTTGGGGACGATTTCCGTGTCCTCAACGCCGTTGAAATTGGATCAAAGAATCACGAAATTGTTCCTTTATATTTAATTCACTCCTTAAGTAAGATCAACCCAGGGGCCACTAATAGATCTATATCCACATTGGCCAAACACAGACTTATTTCCAAAGTTCGTAATGCCAAGTATGACGGCTACAGATTGACTTATAATGGTTATGACTACCTTGCGTTGAAGTCAATGTTGAAGAAGGGCAGCTTGAACTTTTTGGGAACCACTGTGGGCGTTGGTAAAGAGTCCGATATCTACTCTGCTAAAGATAAACATGGATCGGAAAAGATTTTGAAAATCCACAGGTTGGGAAGAACCTCTTTTAAATCCGTCAAGTCAAAGCGTGATTACTTGAAGAAAAATACAACGCTCAGTTGGATGTTTCTCTCAAAAGTTGCAGCTAACAAAGAGCATCAGTTCTTGTCTACATTATATGAAAGCGGTTTTAACGTGCCCAAACCTTATGATTATTCAAGACACTGTATTCTCATGGAATGGATTCAAGGTTACCCAATGACCAAATTGCACGAGTTTCACGATTACAAAAGACTTTATTCCGACTTGATGAAATTTATTGTGAAGTTAGCCAACCACGGTCTTATACATTGTGATTTCAACGAGTTCAACATTATGATACGGGATGACGAGGAAATAGAAAGCGGCAACAATGAAAATGACTTTGTGGTACTCGATTTCCCTCAAAGTATATCTATTGATCACCCAGACGCAGAAGAGTACTTCAACAGAGATGTGAACTGTATCAAATTATTTTTCAAGAGAAGATTCAGATATGAACCTAAAAGGGACCCAATGATGCTTGATACCGACGGGTACGGTGAAGGTTATAAGTATGTGCAGCCTAATTTTAAGCGTGATGTGAAGAGAGTAGGCAATATTGACGAGTTACTCCAAGCTTCAGGTTACAAGAAGCACATTAAGGGGGTCCAGTCTGAATTTGAAGACGCCATGAATGTAATGAGAAAGCAGGCAATCCAAGAAACTAGCGAGTATCACAGTAGCGAAGAAGAAAAAGATAATAATGAAGAAGAAGAGGTGTCTGAAGATTACTATGATTATGAAGATGACGAAGGTGAGCTAGATTTCGAAAGCGACTCCCCAGAAGAAGGTGAAGATGAAAAGGAACAGAATGAGCGTATTATTGAGGCTTTGCAAAAGGGCGTTGAAAATTTGAAGATGGACAAATTAGGAAATTATACTTTAGAGTAACGAGATCATTTTTGAAACGAATTGATAATATAAATAGTTGCTAAAGCAGCGTTTCACTGGATATCAAACCTCTCTTTTTTCTTATGTAGAAGAAGGATAATAAGGTAGCAGAACTTCAGGATTTGTTAATGGAAAATACTAGACAAAGTCTGTCAGCATTCTCTAGGTTTGTGCTATTGTTTGCATAATATTTTTACCACGAGAATGATTACAAAATTATATTTTTTTTTATTATTTCTAAAACTTGCAATACTTAAACAAATAATTAATTACAAAGTTTAGCAGAACAGTACAGAAATGCTATTAAATATAAAAGAATGCAAGAATGTTCATGAAAAAATGTAACCATATACAGATATAACACATAAAATACAAGATGCTAATTCAAAAATCGTAATCGTCTATCCCCACTGCTTTAACTGTATTCTTCGCCCACCTTTTTTCTCTCTTCAATTGCTTTTTGGAAACATGTCTTTTCATCATTGACCGTTCCAACTTTTCCTTTTCGGTTAAGATTGGTATACTTGAGAAATCATCTTTGTTGTTATTGTGATGATATTCGCGCTTGATAGCACCTGAATCGACGTGTTGCATTTTCGTTTCGGGCTCTGCGTCGCCATATCTCTCCTTTAACATATTTTGGACCCGTGAGCCTCTGCGTTTCCATCTTTCGTATAACTGTTCATCTTCTTCCACAGATTTTGGCTCCCACTTGGAACGAAGGATCCTTCTTATAGCTTCTGGAGATACCCTGAAATACTCGCCAAGCTGCTTGTTGCTTATCGTAGGGTACTGCTGTTTGATAAACCTCACGGATTTCATTTCTTCTCTTGAAATTTTCCGCTTGGGGTCCCAAGCTTCCCCTCCAAATTTCATCTGTAATGCTGCCTTCTGCTTTTTCCACTCTGGAATCTCAGGGTTTCTAAACAAATCTTTGACAGACTTGTTCATACGGGTGGTCTTGATAGAATTTATTAATGCAAATTTATCTGCTCTGGGGCTGGGCTTATTCGTAGTGTCACTTTTAAGTGGGGTTCCTTCGGAGTATGTGGTCTCTGGCCGTTTTGATTTCAAGCTCGGTAACTGCCAACTAGTCTGATGTTTTACTTTTGGCACGTTCTTTTCATTATTCGTTGATTCAACATTTTTAGTATTTTGCTTGGATAATCTTTTGGTACTTTCACTATTTGAGTTATTGGGTATTTCTCCATTTTTCGTCTGGAAACTGATGCAACTGGTATGAAATCCTTTAGGCGCTAGGCATATTGACGGCTTGCTAAGTATGTTATTGGCACCTCTGGTCAATGCAATGTCGAGAAAACTAACAAGCTTCCACTTCGAGCTAGCGCTGTTCATATCTAAACTTTTGGATGACACCTTTTTGTCACAATGTAGGGACAGATGCGGCAAAATGTGGCAATAATTGGAGGCAAGGTGATTAATATAGCCCATCCAAATTTTTCAGCTTTATTTTTTTCTTTTCCTCTTCTCTTTTTCTGCAGGCTGGCGCGCAGAGAACATCGAAAATTATATACCATACAGCCAAATTTGTATAAAATTTATTGTAGTGCGCTTGGCAAGAGTCGTGCTGTACTTTCTATATTCGTTATGCCTAAAAATTTACAACAAGATGCGAGGAAGGCAAACTATAGGGATTCAATATATCTATTGCAATCGCTAGAAGAAGTGAGACGTCTTTGAATTTTCAATTCCACCAGTATCTCTCAATAAAATAATGTCTATGCCACAAGTGAGGAGAGAACCTCTTCCTACTGGTCCTGCTGCTAATGGCGGGTCGCGTAAAAGAAGAGACAGAGAAAGAAGAAGCAGATGGGACGTGAAGAAACTACGCCCTTCCAAAGATGAGCCAGCAAATGGCGCTCAAGCGAAACCAGAGAGTAAAATCTCAGCAGATGGAGAAAAGAAAGAAAACTTTGATATTGTGTTTTCAGAGACTGGCGAAATTAATGTTGTTGATAATAAAAAAGCTTCGCGCTGGGATCAAGAACAAAAAGAGGAAGAAGCAAAGGAGTTGGCAAAGAAGAAAGTCAATATTCCTGTATTTAACAACATACCCTTAACCAATGAGTTCCTTGATCTTTTACTTCCGGAAGGTTATGAAGTTTTGGACCCACCTGAAGGTTATGCACATGCCAGTTTGGAAGAGATTCTGCCAGAAAATGTGGGATACATGATTCCTGAAGAGAGTGCTGCGTCTACCAAAATATTAAAAGATTCTATCATTACCGATGTTCCAGGCATAAGAGACTTACAATACTTCAAGGATGAAGACGCCAAGTATTTTGGCAAATTGATGAAGAAAGATGATGAAATGAAAGAGCTCACTATTGATGAAGTCAAGGAACGGAAGGTGATGAGATTGCTTTTGAAGATCAAGAATGGTTCCCAACATGTTCGTAAAATTGCATTGAGGCAATTGACCGATAATTCAAGAAATTTTGGCCCAAAAATTTTGTTCAACCAGATTTTGCCGTTACTCATGGAGCCATCGCTCAGTGACAGAGAAAGACATCTTTTAGTTAAGGTGATTGACAGAATATTATACAAATTGAACGATTTGGTTAGACCGTACACGGGGAAAATTCTTAAAGTTATTTCTCCGTTGCTCGCGGATGAAAACTCTATAATGAGGCTTGAAGCCAGAGAGATTATCTCCAACTTGGTCAAAGCTACCGGTCTTGCTCACACAATATCCACGTTAAGAAAAAATATTGATTCCGAAGATGAGGTTCTAAGAAGCATCACCGCCAGAACCTTTGCAGTTGTTGCAAACGCTCTTGGTATTCAATCTATAGTTCCGTTCCTCAAAGCCGTGTGCGCGTCTAAGAAGTCATGGGTTGCCAGACATACTGGTATCAAAATTGTCCAACAAATTTCGATGCTCGTGGGATGCGGTGTCCTTCCTCATTTAAACTCTTTAGTTGAATGTATTTCGAAGGGGCTTATTGATGACAACTTGCAGGTTAGAAAAGTAACAGCGTTAGCGTTATCTTCCTTGGCTGAGTCCGCTGCTCCTTATGGTATCGAATCTTTTGAGCCAATTTTAGAACCATTGTGGAGTGGTATAAGGAGACACCGAGGCAGCACCCTTGCTGCTTACTTGAAATGTGTGGGCAATATTATTCCGTTGATGGATCCCGAATATGCAAGTTATTATGCTAATGAAGTTTTCCAAATTTTGCTTCGAGAATTTGGCTCTTCAGATGATGACATGAAGAGAACCGTCTTGAAAGTTATCCAGCAGTGCTCTTGTACAGAAGGGATTAAAGAGTCCTTTTTGAGAAACGAAGTTTTGCCTCCTTTCTTGAAACATTTTTGGAACAGGCGGTCTGCTTTAGATATGAGACTTAGCAGAATGGTTATTGAAACAACAGTTGTGCTCTCTAGCAAGATTGGCTATGAAGTGATCGTCGAAAATATTCTCGTCTACTTGAAAGATGATTCAGAGTTTTTGAGAAAAATGAGTGTTGACAGTTTCCAACAATTGTTTAATGATTTGGAAATGATAGATTTGAACGAAAGAACAGAGGAAAGGTTGATTGATGGTATGCTAGTTGCCTTCCAAAAAGCCAATTCAGACTCCACTGCAGGCAGTAATAATTCTGTTCTTAATTCTTTTGGAACAGTCATACGGGTACTTGATATTAGAATAAAGCCATATTTGCCACAAGTTGTGTCTATCATTTTGTACAGAATGAAAAATGAATCCCCAGAGATTCGCCAACAGTCAGCAGATTTGATCTCAAAGCTTATTGGTGCCATCAAAGTTTGTGGTGAGTATGATATTATCAGCAAACTATCAAAAGTCTTGTACGAGTCGTTGGGAGAGGTATACCCAGAAGTTTTGGGATCCATATTGCACACTCTCAAGACGATAATCGCTACAGTTGGCATCTCATCGATGGACCCGTCAATCGACCAACTATTACCAAGTCTTACACCAATCCTCAGAAACCGTCACGAAAAGGTCCAAGAAAACGTTATTGATCTTATTGGCTTGGTCGCCAGCAAAGCCTCCGAATTCATCCCTCCAAAAGAATGGATGAGAATCTGTTTTGAGCTCCTAGACTTACTCAAATCTCCAAGAAAGTCTATCCGAAAGTCGGCAAATCAGACCTTCGGCTTCATTGCCAAAGCCATTGGTCCTCAAGAAGTATTGTCCACCCTTCTCAACAACCTCAGGGTCCAAGAAAGACAGTCGCGTGTCTGTACTGCTGTTGCCATCGGTATCGTCGCCGAGACGTGTTCTCCCTTTACTGTCATCCCGTCCATCATGAACGAGTACCGGACCCCCGAGAAGAACGTCCAGAACGGTGTCCTTAAAGCAATGACCTTTATGTTCGAGTATATTGGAGATATGGCCAAGGACTACATCTACGCCGTAACTCCCTTGCTCGAGGATGCCCTCACGGATCGCGACCAAGTCCACCGCCAGACTGCCGCCACCGTCATCAAGCACCTTGCGATTGGCTGCATGGGGCTTGGACTCGAGGACGTGCACGTGCACTTTCTCAACTTGTTGATGCCAAACTTATACGAGACGTCGCCGCACGTCATTGAGCGCATCATCGACGGCATCAATGGCGTCCGTACCAACGTCGGCGCCGGCATCTTCATGAACTACGTGCTTATTGGGCTCTGGCATCCGGCACGCAAGGTGCGGGTGCCGTATTGGAAGATATACAACGACTGCTACATTCAGAGCTGCGACGCCATGGTACCTTATTACCCTTCGTTCGAGACGCACGACAACGAGGAGGCTAGAATTGTCGAGTTGGACGTGTGGATATAAGTATGTGTTGTGTATAGTAGCAATCTCAATGTAATGTAATTTTGTACAAAATTTATTTTTATAATGCATATGGGATCTCCGGGCAATAGCATTGCTCACGTCAAAAAGTGACGTATATGTTTATATAATTCTCAAGGTACATAGTAGCGAAAGACGATAAAAAAGTATTAAGTATACATGACATTCATTGTAAAACATAAATTTCAAAAGAAAATAAGAAAAAAACTAAGCCGTGAATAATTTGGTTGTTGCTTTTTTCACTCACAAGTGATAAAATGCTCATAATAGTACAAAAAATAAGAAACGAAAATAAGATTAAAAAATTTCCGAAATTTGGCAACTTGGGACAAGATAAAAATTAAAGACAAAATAGAAATACAATAATAATAAGGTCAGGTATTTAGTTTCCTAGCTAGAAACTATAATAGATGGTAAGACTTTACCAAAAATGAAAATTAAGCCTTGGTTCCTGGGTCTGCAACGTTCTCCTTGTCCTTTTCATCCGTCACAGAAACAATACCAGTATGGTTGCTAGTCAAAAAATTTTGGCCTTTGTTTTGAAGCACCTTTTCATCAGCAAGCGCCTTGGCCCGGTGCTCCTCGATATTCTCCGAAGGACCGTCAGTCAAAGCTTCTTCATTCTTTGGCTCTTCTTCAACGTGCACGCTTTTTGGATCAGCTTTTTCAACCAACAATTTGAATTTTGCTTCACCTTGCTTAACATCGTTTTCTTCGGCACCATTCTTCCAGCCAAACTCTCCGTCAAGCACCTTGTTCTTAAAGTGTAAACTTGTTTTTTCTCTCAAAGAGGAAACCTTGGTGTCAAGTGGGTTGTTATAGACTGAATATCTTGTAAACTCATCAGTTGAGCCCACATCAAACGTCAACTTGTAATCGTCTTTGCTAATGTGCATTTTCATTTCAGAGACAGTGTAGCCGTCAACGCTGCTACCATTGACACCTGAACCGTCAGTCTCGATATTGTCAACTTCGAGCTCTTCTTCATTAATTGACGACTTGACAAATGGAATGTTGATCTTAGTGATAGGCACGCCTTCTGTAGGATGGCTCATCAAGTAACTAGTCAAGTAATAGTTGTATTGTTCTTGTGGAGTGCGCTTATCTTTCAAGGTCAAGTCGTCCAAGGCAACAAACTGAATAATCACCTCATCGTTCTGCTCATTGTATTCAATTCTAAACATGTTTTCTTCAGGGTTCATCAACGAGCGCACTCTCATACGGTAAATGATTTGTTGTCTGGTAGTGGTCGTTAGCGAAGTACGATCTTGCTCATACAACAATATCATCTCGCTAGTTTTATTATCACTGGTGATATTGTGTGTATGTTTCACCAATCCTTGCACCACCTTGTCAATTGTAAATAACTTGAAAGCTTTATTTCTGTAAGCTTGTCTAAGGGACTCTTCAAACCATTGATGTTCGATTTCACCTTCAATCAACTTGATGGACATTTCCAAAACTTGATTGTAGCAGTCTTTGCCGGTGATGTTGATGCCCATTTCTTCCATTTGATGGGACAACAAATCCAAGTCTTTGGCAAATGGCACCTCAGTTCTACCGCTAATTTCCCTTTCTACTTGACCATTAATCTGCTTTAGCTCAAGTAATCTATCATATAACGTCTGTAAGTAGCGGAAAAATACATAGATGGTGGTGTTGCAGAACAAATTGTACAAAGACCTTTTTTTCGATTTATCCTGAAGTATTGACTCATCAGGCTCAAAAACAGAATTATCTTTTGAGATTGTTTGCACCCACGTTTCGCCGGCCCGAGCAATGTCATCTGAAAGTTCCTCGTCAATACCGTTGTTGTTACTGTCTACAGAAACGCTTTCTTCTCTGGATGAAGAGGTGGTGGTGACGGGCTCTTTCTTGGAATTCATTCTCTTGTTTCTTCTCAAAACATCTTTCAACAAATCTGGCTCTCTATGTCTTTTTCTCGAACTGCTTTCGTAGCCGGAATCTATATTCTTTTTGATGTTGATGGTGCCTGTAGTTGGCAAAGAAATCGAAGCTGCAGATGCAGCATCTAAACCGTTAGCAGCATTTTCTTCGTCGATGTGATTTGCACTAGCATTTTCTGGCAACTTCGCTAGGCGTGCTATGACTTTGTCGTTCAAGTTAAAGAACAAGCCGAGGAATGAGATGAAGAAATCGCTGATTCTAGATTTATCATTAGCAGAGTATGCACTCGCATGAATCCAGGCCATTGCCAATCTACTAATGTCAACGAGAACATCCTTATCAAGGAATTGGTATTCAAGATGTTCTTTTGGTTTTGGAGCTAATGGGATGATTCTCTTTGTGGCTTGGTCAACCTTGATAGAGCTGAGTTCCGATACTAATTGTTTTGTAGTGAGCAATTTCTTATCGGTCTGCTTGAATGTCAAACCAAGGTGGTCCAAGGATTTGTAGAAAATCTTCAACTCTTGCTCACGCCAAATCTTGCACCACTCGCGGTGCAATTTTCTCCACTCTTCATCTTTTTGCTTTAACCGGTTCAAAACAACGGGCACGGTAGAAGCTGGGTTTTCAAGCAAAGCATCAACCACCTTGAAACCGTTTTCTTTGCCATAAAGCATTCTAATAACTTTTTTGTAAATGGTTTTGGAAGTGTGGCCCAAGTTTTCTGGCAATTTGAAGTTGGCTTTTTCTTCTGAGCTCATGGTAGCAAGTTTACTGGCAATGACTTCCAAGGTCTGGATGGTGCGAATATTGTTTTGCATAAAAAAGTCACAGCGGTGGCGTTCTTCCTCAATGCGAAAGAGAGAGTCTTCATACTGGTTTTTACGATGCGCAATGTACCCACTTTCCTCTGAATCCCACATTGGATGGCCGACCCACTCGTCATTCAACACTTCCCAGCACATTTCGTCACGACCAGAGCATGGCATGCAGGTTTCTGCTTTTGGCAATTGACGGTAGGAGGCACCATATCTTTTACAGAGACCTAACTCCAATCTGTGCTTCTTGTGCTCAATGTTTTCGATATGCAAGGGAGTGTCCTTAAAGTTGACAAAATTTTTAAACCATTGGAAAAGAGTCTCGGAGTCACCAATATAATGCTCCACGCGCTCAACTAACATTCTCTTGTCAATGATACCATTAGAGAATAAACTGAGTAATTTGATAAAATTGTTATAGGTGGTCTTGTTACCAATGTGTTTCTTCACCTTGTCAAAAAAGGTCAATTCTTCCTCCAAATTAGACTTTGGTACAATTTCCGTTACAGTGCTTGTGTAAGCCACATCGTGGTACTGCTCCTGTTTTTGAAGTAAATCTTGATCTTGAATGACAGGCTGATGTTGTTGAGGTTGAGGTTGGGGCTGGTGGGCCAATGCTGCCGCTTGGCGTTGCTGGGAAAAGTCCGGCTTGAGAGACTCGCGTTCACTTGAATAGCTGTACTCGTAATTGATTGGAAGGACTTCATCATGTTGCTTGATATTATTATTACCTGGTGTAAGGCCTTTAACCGGCGGTTGGAAATTTCCAAATGGAGGAAGCTGGGCATCATCACCCTGATGAGGGGGTGGAGAACGGTGGTTTAATGCGCTTATAGGCAGTTGATGTTGGTGTTGATGTGCCACGGCGGCAGCGTGGTCTGCATATGGCAATAGTACTTGCTGCGAGGCCGATTGATCACGGGGAGGAAGAACTTGGCCATTGTAAACGCCGTAATTGGCACCGTATGGGCGACCAGTGACATCATTGTAGCCAACGCCATCCTTCTGGATGCCATTTTGAGCAGGCTCGACGGCATCCGGATCAGGCAAAAACTTTTTGAAGTCCGCAAGAAGGTCGGTGGCATTCTGGAAGAGGATGGCCACCTGCTGATAGACTTCCTGAATAGGTCTTTGCTCCCTTCTGTAAGTCTGAAGCAAGTCCAAGAAGCTCTTGTAAATGTGAGGCTCATTGGTGAACCTGACCTTGATTTTGTTGACATAGCCAATAGCGTCGTCCATCTCAACGGGAACCAGCTCAGCTTCGGCCGGCTGTTGGGGCTGTTGATGCAAGTGTGGAATCTGGGGCTGTTGTTGTAAATGCTGAGGCTGGGGCTGGTGAGGATATGAAGAGATAGCCTGGGAGGTTGGGATTTGCAGGTCTGAGAATTTTGGAGGAAGAGTAATTGAGCCATTTCGCGAAGGCACTGTGCTACCGTTCGCGTATGGAGGGGCCTGCGGTTTGTGTGATTGCTGCTGCCGTGGCTGCTGCTGGTGGAGGTTCTGATAGTCTTGGTGGAACTGTGGGCCCACACCATTAGTCTCCGAGCCGGTAGTAATGGTGCCATTAGGAGTGGTGACCGTTATTGGGTTCGGATCGTTTGGATCAGTGGAGCAGACAATGCTGTAGCCTGGCGGAAGGAAGGTGTTAAAGCCCTCGACGAGCAAAGGATGGCCTTTGAACAAGTTGGAGACCCGCTCAATGACGCCGGGGGTGTCTATTCTCTGAGTGTTAAAGTCCTTCATAATGTCCAAGAAGTTGTTGTAGACATTGGGTTGGTTTTGGAACTGGGATTTGACCTGATCGAGATAAGACAAAGCGTCCTCAATGTTGAGCCTGCGTGATCCGTAGGCAGACGGCGGCGGAGCATCGGGATGGTCCTGAGGGCGCCCCTGGAAGTCTTGCTCGGTGTTAGGAGGAGGCTGGACAGAAATCAGTTGGCGATGATACTCGTCGGACATTGTTATTGGGAATGAAGAGGGAATAGAAGCTGTTAAGCTAGACGCTGATGAAGTTGACTAGCGGCGCTAAAAGAGGAAAACAACAGGACGATGAATCGTAATCTATATCGTGAAAAAAATATGATTCTGCAGCTTGGGGACTTCAAAGACAGCCCAAGGACGATTAGAAAAGCACTTCCTTCTCGTCGAGTGGAAGAAAGGAAGGGCAAAACGCACTCGCCGGAAAAGGACTAGACGAGACAAGTGGGTTTCAATGTTGATATAAGCGCGCTCAGAAGCTGGAGGACAGCGGCGCTGGACAGAGACGTTGAGAATAAAAGACTCCCTGTATCTGCTATGGTTCTGCTTGCGGCCTGCGTGGGGTCTGCTATAACGCCTGCGCAGAAGGGTGGTGGCGGTGGTAGTAGTGGAACTTGTGCTGGGGATGCTCAGCTCTAGGACGTCGCGACGAAGACATGGTCTGTGTCGCTGCGACTGGGCTTCTCCTTCGCGCGGAGGAGCGTTGCCCGGGGGTGAAGAAAGATATATAGGAGGGTAAAATTATTTATACCATATATATGGGACATAAATAAACCATCCATGTGGAGTATACCATCTCTTTGCTTCAATATGACTAAGCAATTAATTGTGCTTATTTCATGATGACCTAGTTCTTCCTTTTTCATCCGTAACGGAAGACTTAAATGCCCTAATGTTGTTTAGATATGGCTGTATCTTTGTTCCTCTCTGCTCACACCAGCTATCCCTCTTTTGCACATCCCCCACATTCTTTTTTTTTATTACTGTTATACCTGCCATGGTGCTGAAAGAAAGCAGTACAGACGAGAACAATGTTCCTTTGCTCGGCGAAAATGAAAAAGACGAGATTCCCTTCCTCACCGAGGGCGAGCATGGTTCTATTCTTTACTCATCGTGGTGTCACCTGAAATGGAGCCCCCTGAAGAATACGGTCGAAAGGTTCTACTTCTATGGCATTCTCTGTGTTTTTTTCTTTGATTTGGTGTTTTTAGCGGGGAACTTCGCCAGAGACATCCGCACCTACTCGCAGAAACCCTACCACACGCTCCTCGACGATGAGTACTTGAAGATCTTGTCAGACTCGAACTTGGCTGGCAACTGGTCGTATATGTTCACAAAGGAATCGCACTTGGC